>CANXYC010756019.1:0-14889 GCA_948193065.1 Aleurites moluccanus | reverse complement strand
TATATATATATATGATTTAGATCCCCAATTCATACTATCCATCTCAGCATTAAGTTTAGCCACACCATTCAATACTTTATCATAATCACAATAAATCATAATTCACTGTTAATTTTCATTTACTATTATGCTAATCCTTTACCTTTACTAATAACTACCTATTATATTAATACCATTTATCCTCTTCCATTATGAATATATAAAATTACATTACTATTATATAGCACAAAAATTCAATTAACCATCAATATAACTCAAACATATAATTAACCATAAAACATAGCAATCCATCAATATACTTAATTATTTTAGCTCATTTAAGCTACTTCTACACATAGGCTTAACCTATTTTATTTTACTACAAAATAACCTACTCAATTATAAGAGAAAGATATTAGTGTCTAGACACATAACATGATTACGCAGATAAACAATTATATAACGAATAACTACAATTGACATGATAGGAAATCCTATGCTCCATGGTATACCTATAACAATTATCTAACCTTGCTCTAATACCACCTTTGTCACGTCCCAAAATTTAGAACATGATGGTCCTAGGGCACGGGAACAATCTAAGCTACCTATACTCATAGAACCCATAACTATTTATTATCTAGTTAAACTATTAATTATAGATTAAAAATTTCAGCATAGCTTCCCTTGTAATTATAATATATTTCCTAATGTGGATAGTATCAAGTTTAACATCTTTAATATTTTTCAAAAATCTACAACTTGCATAGAAAATATACTTCTAACCCACTCTTATAGCCTCACTACAATAATTTCCTCAAAATTTCCAAACACATTAGCCAATTAAATCAATATTCACATAGAATAATAATAATCTTCATAAATTATGAGATCAATTATAATATACATATATTGGATTACTCAATTATCTTCTAGTTCTATAAATTTATAATTATTTATACACTTAACTCTAATACATATCTATACCTCAAATCCCATGGAGCATTAACTGAGAACCAAAAATGTAGGAAAAACATAATACATTACTTGTTACAGTCGGTTCCAATGAGAGGATGGAAGAAGCCTTTGGAACCGCGACCTCTACCAACTTTGAACCTAAAAAAAAATAATAAACCACTAAAGGAGTGAGTATATAATACTCAATGAGTCATAAATATATTATTATACATAAGGAAAGATATAAAGCTCATGTTATGTAGAAGTTCAAAATAATACGGTTTAATGAATAGGTAGGTATTCAACAAATATAATAATTAATAACATGTTAGGTCATATATGGTAATGGCTCAATAATTCAAATAAACTTGAACATAACAAATTTGGGGCCACATGCTCGTAATAAAAACTCATGAATTAGCTTGTGAAATACTTAATGTTGATTAGACTTTACGGTTATGAGTATTACCATCACTCCTAACTGGGCTAGGACACTATGTCCTGTCCGGTGGGTCATTGTGCATAATACTGATGTACTATCGCCCCATCAGTTGGACTATTTTTCATTAATTCATCTCCGATGTATTATACCCTATCGGGTTTTGTTATGTCATTTCATAAGGTATTTAATAAATAAATGTGCAAATTCAATATCACAATATATAGTATCAATGTGGAAAATATCAAGTAACTATTATCAATCAACAATGAACAGTTGGTTTCAAATAGTTTCACAATGGTTCAATACAATAATGACAATAAATAAATGGGTTCAATAATTCAACGAATGACTATAATATACATAATAATATATTTATGACTCACCCTTAATCCTTGATTAGCCAATTCCACAAATTATGTATTATTTCTTTATATAAGCTTATTTGCCTTCCATTATCATCATCATCATCATCCTTTTCATTTTATTTTTGTGCTACATATCAATTAATTAATTTAGACTCATTATACATAGAATTATAATAATTTTAACTTTAATTGAATTAATTCCCTTTAAAGCTTAAACTTAAGGTTTAATCTGAAAAATTTAGTTAATGAATAAATTTTGGCAGCCTTATTTATCTTATTTATATCTTAATCTACAAATGTCCAATTGCTTTGGTTTTTTTTCTCACTTAAACTAGATATATGATACTCTGACATATCAAAAATTCATATAATTCTAAGCATCACACAATTTTTGGTTTTTCTAAATTTATCCCTGCTACTCTGTAACAGCCATCCAAGTAGTCCCTGTATGATGATCATAACTCAAAATGTGCATACTCAATTAAAAAAATGATTTATAGTCATTTAGCTCACTTATAAATTATCATTTTTTTTTTATTCTTTTTCTAAGTTTCTCAAATTAAATCATCAAATATGGATTTCTAAGAAGTCTCACAATCTAAATTAGTCTTATTTAGGGATTCATATCTGATGCAGGCTAGCAGATAGAGGAGCGGACCTTACAGTTTTTAGGGAAGCGAGATAGGGCCTTTCGCACAGGTCACCTTTGAAAGGCTATAACTTTCAGTGCATGATGAACTACAGTTCCCATGAGTACTCGTTTTGAAGCTCATTCAGAGATCTAGAATAGTGCATAGGGAACCTAATAAAGCCCAGTTTTGACCCCAAATTCCACTGTTTAATGAACTAACAGAGCCTCTGAAGTTTTGTGCGCATTTTTGCTTATTTTGTGAACTATTTTTTGTTTTGCTTACTTTGGGCTGTAGCCTTTTAGGCCGTTAGGGTTTTATGTTTCTTTTTAGCATATAAATATCTGAGTTTTGCCTTATAAAAGGGGAGTTGATGAATAGTTGAATAAAAACCCTTTTCTTCCAGTTTCAGTATTTCTTAGAAATCAATAAAATTGATGCCTATTTTCTAATATTTCTAAACTTAACAGGTTATAGAAGATTATTTTCCTATATTCGTGAGAGAATCAACAGATTATAATAGAATTATATTTTTTCATTGACTTTTCGCTACGTCAGTTAGTATCAGAGCATGCCTCTATGACGAGCACAACAATAGTAACAACGTCCTGATGATGGGAATGAGTGTGACCTAGAATACAGGGTGGCACAAATGGAGGAGCGATTTGAATAGATGATAGGGCAAATTATTGACAGAATGGAAGCCTTGATGGAGACCCATCATAGGGCCAATCAAGGGCGATGAAATCTTTAGCAAAATCATCGTGGTGATCCAGGCAGTGATGAGGGAGATATGAGTATAGAAGAGGAGTATGTTG
Organism: Aleurites moluccanus; assembly: GCA_948193065.1. Classification (NCBI taxonomy): domain Eukaryota; kingdom Viridiplantae; phylum Streptophyta; class Magnoliopsida; order Malpighiales; family Euphorbiaceae; genus Aleurites; species Aleurites moluccanus. Next base: position 11,699 of record CANXYC010756019.1, on the reverse strand, counting down.
ATGAGGCACCTTGCAGGCTTCGTAGACCTATTGAGGAAGACGATGATAAAAGGCGTTGGGAGACTGGGATGCGAACTGAAATTCCTGAGTTTTATGGTAGCCTTGAACCTGAGGAATTTCTGGATTGGCTAGCTACTGTGGAGGAGGTGTTTGAGTTTAAAGGAGTGCCTGAAAACAAACGTGTGTCCTTGATAGCAATTAGATTGTGAGGTCGAGCATCGGCTTGGTGGCAGCAATTGAAATTGTCACGTAAGAGGATGGGAAAATCAAAGATAACCTCCTGGGAGAAGATGAAGATGCACCTACGGACTATGTTTTTGACTTATAATTTTCAGAGAATAATGTACCAGCAGTTATAGAATCTGAGACAGGGAACCAAATCAGTGGATGATTACACCACTGAATTTTACCAATTAATTGTCAGGAATAAGATTCATGAAACAGAAGATGAGTTCGTAGCTCGGTATATTGAGGGATTGCGGGTTCAAATTCAGGACATCGTCAATATGTTTGATGTTGTCTCTATTTTTGCTGCACATCAGAGGGCTCTTGTGGTCAAGAAGTAGGCACGTTGAACCAGCAGTTTTGGAAATTCTTTTAATTCCACTAGTAATAATACTGCTGGAAATCTTGTCGTGAATCGTATAGGTGGAAATGGAACTAAGACTACTGGGGGTGCTAATCAATTTAATAGGGGAGCCAATAGTAGCAGTGGTATTAAATGTTTTGCATAGGGGGAAGTGGGTCATAGGCAATCTGAATGTAAGAAAGTTGGGAAAAAAATATTGTTTGCTGAGAATGATGACTATGAAGAAGAATATAATGATTTTGAAGGGCTGCCAGTATATGATGATGAGCCATTAGAAGAAGAATTTGTAGGGAGAGATGTGGGTACTGCCTTAGTTGTGAAGAGGTCTTTTTTAACTCTTAAAACTGTAGACGAAGATGATTGGTTGCGTAAAAATATTTTTCAATCGACTTTCACCATTCTAAACAAGGTCTATTGTTTTGTCATTAATATGGGTAGCTGTGACTATTTTATTTTTGAGGAGGTAGTAAGAAAATTGGACATCAAGACTGAAAAGCATCCAACATCATACAAGCTTTTATGGCTTAAAAAGGGTGGTGAGGTAACAGTTTCTAAATGAGCCTTAGTTACTTTTTCTATAGGTGCGCATTATAAAGATGCTGTGTGGTGTGATGTAGTCATTATGGATGCATGTCATTTATTGTTAGGGCGGCCATGGCAATATGATAGGAGTGTGATTCATGATGGGTGGGCTAATACATACAGTTTTGTATTTAAGGGTGTTAAAATTGTATTGGTGCCTAGTAAGCTAATAGTTGTTAAGCCTCCACCTGTAGGGACCAACACTAGTTTGTTGTCGTTGGTACAATTTAATGAGGAAATTCAGGGTGTAGAAATAGTTTTTGTGCTGATTGGGAAAGAGGTTTCATAGTCTGCATTGATTCTAGAAGAGGTGGTTCATGTACTTACTGAATTTAGTGATGTGTTTCCTGAAGAGTTGACCAATGGATTGCCTCCTTTGCGTGATATACAACATCACATTGATTTGGAACCAGGAGCAGCTCTGCCTAATAGGCCATACTATAGAATAAGCCCCAGAGAACATGATGAGTTGCATAGGCAAGTTGAAGAGCTTTTAGCTAAAGGCCACATCAGAGAAAGCATGAGTCCTTGTGCAGTTCCAGCCCTATTGGTACCCAAGAAAAATGATTCTTGGAGGATGTATGTAGATAGCAGAGCCATTAATAAGATCATAGTGAGGTACATATTTCCTATTCCCCATTTGGATGATTTACTTGATCAGATTAGTGGTGCAACTATATTTACCAAACTGGATTTGAAGAGTGGGTACCAACATATTCGAATTCGGCTTGGGGATGAATGAAAAACAACTTTCAAAATACGTGAGGGGTTGTACAAATGGTTGGTAATGCCTTTTGGATTGTCAAATGCCCCAAGAACTTTTATGTGTGTGATGAATCAGTTGTTGAGGCCGTTCATTGGAAGTTTTGTAGTTGTGTACTTTGATGATATTTTAATTTTCAGTGCTTACCCAAAAGATCACTTGCAGCATATTAGAGAAGATTTGAGCGTTCTTTGCAGGGAGAAATTTTATGCAGCAACAAAGAAGTGTGTTTTTATGGTTTCCAAAGTTTTATTTTTGGGATATGTTATTTCAAATGATGGCTTACAGGTCGATGAATCTAAAATAGAAGCAGTAAGGAAATGGCCTACTCCAAAGACCATCACTGAAGTCTGGAGTTTTCAAGGTCTTACTTCTTTTTATAGGCGATTCATTCCTCATTTTAGTAGTATCATGGCTCCAATCACAGATTGCATAAAGGGTAGTAAGTTTGAGTGGACTGAAGAAGCTGAATCGGCCTTCCAATTTATCAAGGAACGCCTAACTACTGCACCAATTTTAGTGTTGCCAAATTTTTCACAACCTTTTGAATTATACACAGATGCTTCTAAGGTTGGCATTGGAGCTGTTCTAAGTCAGAATGGCAGACCTGTGGCTTACTTCAGTGAGAAATTACCTGGTGCTAAACTAAATTATAACACTTACGATGTGGAGTTTTATGCAGTTGTGCAGGCTGTGAAGCATTGGCGCCGTTATCTGTTCCATAGAGAATTTGTTCTCTATACTGATCATGATGCTTTAAGACATTTACATAAGTAGGATAAGGTGTCTTCTAGACATGCATCCTGGGTTGCTTATTTCGAGCGGTTCACCTATGTTGTGAAGCACAAGGCTGGGGTCACAAATCGGGTTGCAGATGCCTTAAGTCAAGAACCAATTTGCTGATTTCCATAAGAGTTCAAGTTCCTGGTCTTGACTCCTTTCGTGACTTACTTGAAACTGACCCTTATTTTTCTGCAATTTTACAAGATGTGCAGGCTGGAAAGAAAACAGATTTTCTATTACATAATGGATTTATGTTCAAGGGCAATCAGTTATGTATTCTTGACTGTAACTTGTGATTCCAAATAATTCAAGAACTGCATGGGGAAGGGTATATTGGTAGGGATAGAACATTGCAGCTAGTTCAGGCTTCTTATTATTAGCCTAGCATTCATAAGGAGGTGGAGAAATATGAGCAGAGGTGTAAGGTTTGCCAAGTCTCAAAAGGGGCTGCTACTAATACAGGCTTGTATATGCCACTTCCAGTACCTTCACAGCCTTAGATTGACATTAGCATGGATTTTGTGATGGGGTTGCCTTGAACCCAGCGAGGTAATGATTCCATCTTTGTTGTTGTTGATCGTTTTTCTAAGATGGTTCATTTTATTCCATGCAAGAAGACTACAGATGCTGTTCATGTTGCCAAATTGTTCTTTAGAGAAGTGTACCGTCTACATGGGTTGCCTACAACCATTGTTTCTGATAGGGATATACAATTTCTTAGCCATTTTTGGTGTAGCTTGTGGAAGATGGTAAACACACAGCTCAATTTCATTAGTGCTTATCACGTCCAAACAGATGGGCAGACCGAAGTTGTCAACAGATCCCTTGGAAATTTATTGCAGTGTTTGGTTAGAGAACATGTTAAAGGGTGGGATCAAAAGCTATGCCAGGCAGAATTTGCTCACAACCATGCTGTCAATCGTAGTACTGGGTTCAGTCCATTTCAAGTGGTTTATTCTGCCCAGCCCCATGGACCACTAGATTTGATGCTTTTGCCAAGCAACACCAAGCTCCATGGGAAAGCTGTAGATTTTGTGCATGAGTTACAGGAGGTTCACAAGACAGTTTATGACAACCTCAATGCAGCAAATTCTAAGTACAAGCGACATGCATATAAGAAATGCAGACATACAGAGTTTGAGGTGGGAGATTTTGTCTGGGCCGTTCTAACCAAAGAGCAATTTTCAGTTGGGGACTACAATAAGTTATCTGCTAAGAAGATTGGTCCTGTAGAAATTATTGAAAAGATTAGTCCTAATGCATATGGACTCAAGCTGCCTAGTCACATTCGCACAACAGATGTGTTTAACGTCAAACATTTGATTCCTTTTCATAGTGACTCATCTGATAATGATGTAGTTGCCAATTTGAGGGCAAATTTTCTCTACCCAGGGGGGAATGATGCAGGCCAACAGATAGAGGAGTGGGCCTTATAGTTTTTGGAGAAACGAGATAGGGCCTTTCGCGCAGGACACCTTTAAAAGGCTATAAATTTCAGCACAGGATGAATCACGGGGCCCATGAGTATTTGTTTCGAAGCTTGTTCAAAGATCTAGAACAGTGTTTGAGGAACCTAGCACAATCCAGTTTTGACCCCAAATTCAACTGTTTAACGCACTAACGGAGCCTCTGAAGTTTTGTGCGTGTTTTTGCTTATTTTGTGAACTGTTTTTTATTTTGCTTACTTTGGGCCGTAGCCTTTTAGGCCGTTAGGGTTTTATGTTTCTTTTTAGCATATAAATATCTGTGTTTTTCCTTGTAAAAGGGGAGTTGATGAATAGTTGAATAAAAACCCTTTTCTTCCAGTTTTGGTATTTCTTAGAAATCAACGAAATTGATGCCTATTTCCTGGTATTTCTAAAATCAACAGGCTATAAAAGATTGTTTTCCGGTATTCATGTGCGAATCAACGGATTATAATAGAATTCTATTTTTCCATTAATTTTCCACTACATCAATATCTTCTCACACACATTAAATTTTGTAAAAAAAATTTAAAATAATATAGTTAAGAGATATATCTACAATTTTAATGTTTTACACTTTTCAAAATTCTTTCCTTAAGACTATCAAAATGGAGATATAACTTTCTATTTATTCAAAGGTTCTTATAACCCTAATTAAATTTAAGTTGTTTCAAACTTAAAACCCTAATTCCAAATTCCTCCAATTAAGCGTAATTCATGAATTTAACTCTTTAATCTTTACTTTCTATCCAATATAATGAAATTAAAATTAAGAAATTAAATTAAACCCTTTAAATTCCTAATTTGGATTTACACAACTTCAACTTACGTTAACTTCCATATATCATAGTTTACACAACTCAATGGATTCTATTCATCAATCATTCAATCTATAGAACTTATTAAATCAAATTAAAGACTAAACTTAAGAATTTATCTTAGATACTTGAAACTTTACTTCATATCCTCTCCAAAATTCCCTAATTAACCACTTCATCAACTTTTCTATAACTTATTCATACTAAATATTTAAATTTTCCTAGTTTGGAAGGTTGGCTTTTGTGGTGGAGATTGAAAAAATATTTGAGGGTAGAGGGGGATTGATAGGTTCAGCCATACAAGGAGCTTTCCCCATCCTTTTTATTTTCTTTTCCTTCCTTTACTTATAATAGACTAATAAAGATAGAAAGAAAAAAAAAAAGTCTAGATTTTTCAAGAATGGAGACAAATGGAAGTTAAAGAATTAAGGAAGAAATAAAATCAATTTTCATCTTCTTACCCATAGCCAAGTGGCCGGCCATCCTAGTGCAAAAAGGAAAAATAAAAAAATCTTTTTATTCTATATTTAATAAATATTTGTTAGGAATTTGGGTCTAAATTTTTACTTATTTATAATTATGCCATTAGTTAATATTCCTTCTTTTATCTTCAACTCCAATCACTTTCAATACACTATACTTACTTTAATTTATTTTTCATTGGTCAATAATTCATGTAATTTAAGTATGTGAAAGAAATTTGGATAAAAGAACTTTCAAAAATAAATTAAAAATCGGAACTGACAAGTGCGTTAATTTAGGGTTTTCTAAATATTTATATAATTTCCTTTATAAATTTACCTATTTAACTCCATGTTGATTCCAAATTATTTTTTATAGGTCACTTGTGAACCTCAATTAAAGTATCTCCAATCAAATTTAGCAAAGAATCTATTAAAAATATTTTAAAAACCACTTATCGATAGATGTTACCTATTACTATTCTTAGAGTTCTTTTGGAATAGTTTTCCTTAACTGTACCTTTAATACTTTCAAAAATCAACTTAACATAATTTACTCTTTAAGTAACTCAATCTCCATTGTTATGATCCACTTAAGTCCTTATAGTTTTCTAAGATATTACAGTCTCAAAATTTAAATATATGAAACCTAATATCTATCATATAAAAATTTCACAGTGGAATTATTTTTCAATATTTAATTATTAATTTTTGAATCAATTGATACTGCATACTATCAATCCACTACATCATTAAATTTCCACTAAAAAAAAATTAATTCATATTTAATTTCATTAATCCATAAATAAAAATAGCTCCAAAAATTAAAATAGCTCTAAATAAAATTTAACCTAATTATAAAAAAAATACCAAAAGAAACTTACAAAATAAAATTACTGTCTATTCTAAATAAATATTAATTTTCCTTTGATAAACTCCAAATCAACATTCAATAATGAAGTAATCAAATATATAATTTGATTATAACATAATAAGAATTTAGTTAATGGCTTACCTGTAGGAAATACTCAAAATTGAGAATGAAATTCTAAAATTCACTGCCAAAATAATTTTCAGCAATAAATTTGTGCTAGTCTTTGGATGGTGATTGTGAACTCTCTAATCTCTACTAAGGTTTTTTTTTTTTTTTTTTATGGTTTTTTTTTTTTTTATTATTTTATTTGCCTCAATAAAACTGAGGCTGCTTGTTAAAATAAAAAAAAACAAAATGCGGCTCACAATCTATAAGCACATTTATATAGAATGAAAAGTAATTTAACCTTATATTCACGCTACTGTTATTATTATTATTATTATTATTATTATCTCTGTCACGTCTCAAATTAAGGACATGACTGTTTTAAAATTTAGTATACACTTGTGCTATCAATACCCATATAATCCTACTGTAATCTCATAACTATTCTTTATTATTTTAGTTTCATGTTTATTATTCTCATTACATATGTCATTGTTACTTAATAATATCAGCATCACATTTTATTTAGCATTTTAGGTTCCCATTATAAGTAATATTTACATATCAGTTATATACATTACTAGCTTATGTATTTACATTATTACGGAGTTACTAATATTATAAAAGAAAAATTCCAACACAGATAATTACATGTCAAAAAGATCATCGGTCCTAATGAAAGAAGGAGAAGACCTTGAAATCGCCTTTATGGCTTATGACATGAAAAATGTTAAACTACTAAAAAGATGAGTATAAAATACTCAGTGAATCAAATATATATTACTATACACACAGGCTAGATAGATAAATAGGTCGCTAAATGAATAGCTAAGTAAACAGCTCACCAAATGTAAAGGCTTTATAGATATAAACAAAGGAGTCAAATGGTCAACAATGAAAACAAATAAGCACAAGTAATGAATCATAGCAAACGTGGTCAATTGGTATTAACAATACAATAAAACAAGTGATTATCTTAATGTAACAGATATAGGGACACATTATAATATAATTTTGTAATCTTGTCATATAACATAAGGTGGATCATACCTTATGGCCAGGACATTATCCATTCCTAGTAAGGGTTAAAATAGTCATTGTACACAATGCCGATGGATTTCCCCCATTACCCCATTAAAAAGATAGCTCTGTCATATAAACACATAATAAGGTAAAAGGAATTAAATATAGTATCAAATAGTTAATAATAAGATTCAATCACATAATCAATATGCTATTTAGGGTCACATTAATTAATCAATGAGTTAACGAATCAATAATCATGTGAAAATGACATTGGAACAATGTTTAAATTCTATTAGGCCAAATTATTGTTTGTGAACACGTGATTTTGCACCCAAATTGATTAGGGTCATAACAGACTGATTAGCAATCTATTGGAGATCAAAGTCAACTCCAAATATAAATAAATCGGGTTGTGCTAAGCTGATCGGTATTAATCAAAAGACAAACCACTTTGAATAGGACGAATCGGACCGAATAGGCAACAAGACAAATCCGGTGGCACCTAAGCTAGGTCTTGGCGACAGTGCAAAGCCTAGCTGGCAGCAATGCTAGTGACATAAATAGCCTTGGGCGGCATCGCCATCCAGGCAAGGCTTTGTCACTAGCCGAACATCCTTCTACTGCTAAACCTCTTGCCCTTTACCGCCAAGTTTTAGAACTTGAATCCTATATCAAATTTCAGTCTAGTTTTCCCTTAGACATTTTTCTATAAATACAAGGCTAAATTTTACTTCAAGGTACATTGACTCTTCTTAAGTTATAGACCATCTAAGTCAAGTTTTCCTTAGTTGGCTCTCCTTTCTCCCCTAATACTCAACTTTCTTTATCACAAGTGGTTTATTTCTCTTTGATTTCGAACCGATTTTTCTTTGATTTTGAACCGATTTCTCTTTGATTTCGAACCGATTTCTCTGACTCTCTTTTAGTAAGAGGAATAGAAGACTTAGAGAGATCTCTTTTTAAGTCAATTTAGAAGTAATTAAACTGAAGCATGCTATAGTGCTGCCAAAATCAACTCGAAGTACACTTTAGTGCTAATCTTATTCAACCAAAGTGAAACTCTGATCTGAGAGAACCTTTAGAATTCGTCCTCCTCAAACCAAGATATTGTGTTTGTACTTCGAAATCAATTGGTTTAAGTCAATTGAAAGAAATATAAATCAATATTTCATTAAAATTGAATCTAACCCCCTTCGCAAGAAGGGAGAACTGCGTGGGTTTTGATTCATATTTAAAGGGATATGCAGGCAAGCTGTTTCATAACTTCAAATCCAAAAACACCAAAAACTCTTTTTTTTTTATCTTAAATTAATATGTTTAATATTGTTTGAAAAATGTGTGGTTAACCTAGAATTTTCATTAAGGGCTAGAGTTAACATCCCCTATTATTGGCTTTTTTATTTAAATTAAACTTTGTTCACTTTATGTTCCTTACTTTATGAATGGTTATATTACTTATTTCATTAAATTCATGTATTGTATAACTTGCCATCCTTATAATTTATTCATGAAATCTATTTTTATAAGTCAATTGTTAAATGGAAAGCCAAATTGTGAGTTATTATGAACTAAAAACTTAGTCCCTGAATTCAGTCCCTGTTCGAAGGTGTAGTGATTTTATCCTTGTACTATAAATTGGAGTCAAATTAGATTTTCTTTATTTTTCACTTAAAAATATAAGTGGTGACTCTATTGATTTTCAAAGAAACAATTTGGTTGAAGCTGCCTTTAGTTTGTGAGAATTTGTCCCTTTTTATTTTAGCATTTTGGTACTCGAGCGAGGCCTCACAATTAGCGACTTCACTGGAACAAACTTTTTCAAAATGTTGAAGAAGACTACTAATTGGTTTGAAATAAATGAATACTCCCTTTTTTAAATAACTTTTATTTTGGCTTTTTATTTAACTATTGACTTTGCATGCATCACTTTTATATAACTAGTTACAAATCAAAAACTTCGAATAATGAGTAGCATTGACCTGACAACTATCTTTGAGTATGTTGTGGGATAGCAAAAACATCCACCCCATGACGAATCTTAAATCTTCTTGAAGTGCAATGGGCAGTAGTACTGTTGGACCCATATGAGATTCTTTGACTCACATGTGGTTAGGTATATCACTGCCATAGTGTGACGGGTACCATTTAAACCAATCCACCTAGCTTTCATATAATAAATATTAGATCTTGGACCTTAAGGCCCATGAACCATAATATTGTTAAACTGTCATCATAAAACCTTTTTCTCATGCCATGATCATGCTTATGCACCTATAATAGTTGGACCAAGAACCCTTTGAGTCAAACCCATATAAACAAAAAGCCTTTTACCCATGACCCAACTAAGATTATCAAACTATCTTAGATTAGGAACCCCTTTTAAACCTTTGTTAAACCAGACGTAACCCATGGTTCTGATATTTTGAAGGTACCAATGGTTGAATTACCTGTAACTGAAGCTAGAACTGAGCTTAAAACCATGAACATACTCTTTACCAATCTCCTCAAAAGGCAAGAGGACACTTTCCAAGCTGCCATTGAAGCCCAACAGAACTACTTCATTGTGATGAACCTCCAATTCACTGAAAATATGAACTAATAACACCAATCCATTCTCCAAGATGTGAAGACTATGATAGACTCACATCCATCTACCAATCCATCCAACCCAAATGCTAATGCTTCCACGTCAAAACTGCCCATAGTTGAACTGACCAACAATGGGTCAATCCCTAAGAGTCACTATTACTGTTAACCCTCTTTTCCAAGAAGGAGAAGTTCAAGCTACATTTGAAACCAAAAAACTTATGGAGAAATTTGAAGCCATGGAAATGGTTCTGAAAAATATTAAGAGGCATGAGGACTTAATCGATGTTGACTCCCTCACACTTTTCCCTGATGCAAGGGTCACACCAAAGTTTATGATGCATCTATGGACAAGGTTGATGGGACCACCTGCCCTAAGACTCACCTTGAAATGTATATGGGAGCAATGAATCCTCTTGGTGTGAAAAATGAACTCTTTGCACAATTGTTCCAATAAGCCCTTACCGGAGTTGCTATGAGATGGTTTATTGATCTAGACACTAATTTTAAAAAGTCATGGGATGACATCTGCAATGCTTTTGTGAAACAGTACCACTACAATGTTGAACTTGACATCATAAGGAGGGATTTTGAAACCACCAAGCAATAACAAAGGGAATCCTTTTCCACTTTTCTTACTAGATGGAGGGAAAAAGTTGCCCAAATGATGAATAAACCCATCGAGAAAGAGCAGATTGGCATCATCATCAAAAACCTCATCCCAGCATATCAAATCCACCTTTAGACTCAATATGTAATATCCTAAGTGAAACCCTAACCTTAGAACCTTGAACCCTAGTTGGTAACCTTAACCCCAGTGCCTTAACCCTAGGGGAGTTAGTGGTATTTGCATGAGTTGGTTTCCTTATATGTTCTATGAATTATTTCATGTGTTCATGTGCTATTGATTGCCTTACATGTTATATGATTTACTTGATGTAATTATATGTGATTGATAAATATTGTGTTATATGATTTAAAGTGGGTGTTTCATGTGTAAATTATTATAAATTAATTATTTGGGAAAATGAATTGAGGGTGGATAAAATAGAATAATTTAATTAGGTTAGAAAATATATATATATAGGACTTGATTGTATAAGAAAGTGAGGAAGAAGGAGTAAATTGGAAGATTGTAGGACTTTGATGCAAAAGGAAGTGATGGAGAGGGACTTAGTGGATATTTGAGTGATTAGGATCCTATGTATTGGAGTATTGATGCATCCAAGAATCCAAGGGATGCATGTTAGGGTGCATAAGCTTAGTATAGGAATGCAAGTATAGGATCGCATCAAAACTCACCAACCAAATAAAGAATTTTGCATTTCTTTTCTTTTCTTCATTGACGTGCTCTTCATTCAACCAAAACAGAAAACTCTTCTTCCTCCATTTCTTGTTTCGGCCAATGAAGAAACAAAGGGATTTGAGGCATTTGTTTGGTCAAGCTTGAGTAGAATAAAGGGTTCAACTTCTCCATTCCTTCCTTAAGCTTGGAATTCAAAAATTTAGGGCTGCTTTGGGGGAGTTTTGCTTCGGCCACTTCAAGGTTTCAAGGTAAGGGTTTAAATTTATGGTTTTGGTTAGTGATTTGTGTATTTTAAATGTTGTCTTGAATGATGGATGGTTGAGTTTGAAGATTAGATTAG
>CANXYC010755821.1:0-13237 GCA_948193065.1 Aleurites moluccanus | reverse complement strand
ACTATTTATTTTTCTAAAATTAAAATAAATAAAATTATTTTTTTAATTATTTAATTTATTTTCTTATTTTATAAAATTTGAAAATTATTTTTATATATTTAATCAAAAAATTATTTTTTATTTCATTAAAATTAAAATAATAAAAACTAAATTATTTTTCTCTTATTTTTTATATATATAATGTACTTTTAGTTATTTTACTAAAATTTAATAAAAAATAAAAAAGTAAATAAAATGATTAAATTTATTAACAGAATCAAAGTATAAAAACTAATTGCGTATCTTTTTTTAAATACTATTATTTCTAAAATATCGTTAATTTTTTTTTTATATATTTTCTTACTTTTCATTTAATAATTAAAATTAAAATATTTAAAAATATAGGTAAATAATTTTATGTGTAAAATATTTACACACAATTTTATTTATTGATTTATTATATATTTTAATTTAAAATTAATATAAATTATTTTTTATTTAATTAAATAATTAATTTTTAAAAATAATTTATTTTCTTATTTTTTATATATTTATTTAAATAAAATTATTTTTTTCATATTTAACAAAATAAAATAATTTTATTTTAATATACAAAAATTTTTTTTAATCAAATATATAAAAAATAAGAAAATAAATTACTTTTAAAAATTAATTATTTAATTAAATAAAAATAATATTATTTATTTTGATTTTAAATTAAAATATATAATAAATAAAAATATAATGTATAAATATTATATATAAAATTATTCATATATATTTTTTAATATTCTAATTTTAATTAAATAAAAAAAGTAAATATATATATATATATATATATATATATATATATATATATATATAAAGAAAAGATGATATTTAAGGATAAAAGTATTTAAAACAGTTAGTTTTTGTATTTTAATTCTATTAATAAACTTGATCATTCGTCTATTTTTTTTTTTTATTTTTTTTATTAAATTTTAATAAAATGACTAAAAGTATCTCATATATATATATATATATATATATATATATATATATATAGGAGAAAAATATATTTTAATTTTAATTAAATATATAAAAATAATTTTCAAATATATAAAATTAGAAAATAGATTAAATAATTAAAAAGTAATTTTATTTATTTTAATTTAATAAAAAGTAATTTTAAATTAAAAATAATATTTTTTTTTATTTTAAATAAATAAAATAATTAATTTTTATTTAATTATTAATTTATTTTATTTTATTATATATTTAATTTAAAAAAATACTTTTTTTAAATAAATAAAATTTTAAGGACTAAATTATAATTTGTCAATTACTTTTTAATTCTTGTGGAGTTCAAGGATAAAAGGCAACGGTCAAAAGAGTCAGAATTATAGATTTTAATAACGTTAGGGTCAAAATTATACCTCAAAAAATATTAAAAAATAATGTGGTCTTAGGACTAAACGACAGAATCAAAATTGTATCTTATCCCTTAATAATATAATAAATAAAATGATATATATATATATTTTTTAATTTATATTCCCACACCCTTAAAAAGATCGGTTGACTTCTCCTTCTCATTATTTTTAAATTATAAATTACTTTAATATATTTTATCACTAATATATTATATTTTTACTACGAACTAATTTTAACAAAACATTAACCAAAATAAACATGCCTCTTTTTACGTTTTTCATTAAATGTTGAATTATTGATACATTAATCAATAATAAAAATTTTAATTCTTTTTATCAAAATAATTAAACTTTATTAGTTTTGATATTTAACATTAAAAAATTTTAATAATTATTATTTTTAAGATAATCATCTACTAAAAAAAGTGAAGGATTATTTTTGAAAAATATTAAATAAAAATTATTATTTTAATTAACTTAATTATTTTTTTTAATTTTTTATAAAAATAAAAATAAATTTATATTTTTCAGACGAAAAGAAATAATATAATAAAGATGAAAATGGAGTAAAAAAATGAATTTATTAGGAAAAACTTGACCATCATTTTAGGACATAAAAAAGTGATAATTGTTTTGAAAGGGAGGTAATATTTATTTCTCCATATATTAAGGTTAATTTATTATTTTATTTTTTTAAAACAGAGGCTCTTTTTTATATTCACTATTTCATTTACCATTTTTTATAAATTTTTAAATTTTTTATATAATTTTAAGTATTTAAAATAATAATTGTAAGTTTAAATTTTTTTTTAAAATTATTTTTTCATATAATAACTATACTTCAACTATTTAAATACAAAAATGAATAAAAAATATTAACACTGTAAAAATAAAATAAATATGGTAAAATATTATTTTTAGTATATTTTAATTATTTTCATTGTTATAATATCCAATAATTTTATTTTCATTAAATATTGTGATTGATTATTTAAATTTTTATATTAATATATATAGATAAAAATATTGATAAAAAAATCGATTTAAAATTAATTATAATATTTATTATTATTTATATAAAATATATAATAATTTTATATTTATATATTTTTATTTAAAATAATATTTATATTTTTTATTTTTTATTGTGTAAAAAATTAATTAAAAATATTTTTAATAATAAATCATGCAAAGCACGGATTTTTATAGTATAATCATTATGTTATTTATCTATTATTTCAGGTAATATCAATATATGTTTATTTAATCATGATTTTAATAAATAAACTATGTTTGCATCAAAAATAAATTACGGTTGATCTATATCAAATTATTTTTAAGTCCACGTTATATGAGTGTAGCCCATTAAAATTATTTTATTTTAATTATTTTAATTAATTTAATTGGACCAACATTTGTTGAAGTGTAGTTGCTAATTGAAAGCATGTTAATTTTTTTTTACATGTGTAAAAAAGAAAAGATTCCAAAGACTTCACAATATTCTTCAGCAAAAAAGAATAATGTGCTGATAAAGGGGATCATGAAAGAAGTGGACTAAGTGGAGTATGTGGCTACATGTAGTTATTTTTCTGAAGATTATAAAAGCAGAAAGAGAATACAGAGGCATGCCACCGACTAATCATCCAATCAAACTTAACAACCAATCAACAACGAATTAAAAGCCTCCCACAGGTAATTCCAAAGCTCAGTGCTTCTATCTCTGGTACACACACTTATTGTGAATAAACACTATGCTTGTAATTCCTTTGTAATTACAATCATTTTTCAAACAACTAAGAATTTATTACACAGTATTGTATGTATTTAAAATAAATATGAAATATTATTTTAAAATTTTAAATATAAAATAATTTTTTAGTATTTGAATGATTAATTTAAATTATCATTTTAAAATTTAAAAATATTTAAAAATTTAAATTAAATATGATAATTTTTTTTTTAAAATGACATTTTCAAAATTTTTAAAACAAAATTTCTATCCAAACACTTTTTTACACAATTATCTGAGAAGAAAACATTTAATATATAAATTTAAGAATTTTTATTTAAATTATTTTTTTAACATAATAACTTTACTTGAACTATTTAAATTAGAAGAAAATAAAAAAAAAATAAAAAATATATAATAAAGTAAAATATTATATTTAATACATTTCAATTACTTTCTTTATTATATTATCCCATAATTTTTTTTTATTGAATATTGTGATAAATAATTTAAATTTTATATTATTATATATAAATAAAAATATTAACGGAGAGATTGATTTAGAAATTAATTATAATATTCATAATTATTTATATAAAATATATAATAATTTTATATTTCTATATTTTTGTTTAATATATATTTTATCTTTTATTATGTATAAAGATTAATTAAAAATATTTTTAATGACAAATCATAAAAGTGCGAGTTATATATATAAGTAGGGGCAGAGTTAGATTAATTTTGAAAATAGATATGAAACATGTAAATAATTTTTAAATTTGAAAATGTCATAAAGCGTGTGTATTCGGTAAAAACTGGATACAAGATTTTATATGACAGGAAGTATATATGTGAGTAGTAGCATGTGATAGGCAGATACCAATCCAGAATTTTTGAGTAAGAGGGACACCTATTTTATATATAGAAAAATATGAAAAATTTTTAAAAAGCAACATTATAATAATAAAATAAATTTATTTAAAAATAATAAAAAGTACTAAATAAATATATATTTTAATTAAAATAATCAAAAGTCATTATAATATTATTGAAAAAATAAGAAAATAAAAAAAAATAAAGTAAAATTAGAAAAAAAATGAAGGAAAAAAGAAAAAAAGTGGAAGAAAATAAGATTAAATGATGTTTTATTATAGATTAAAGAATTAATTTTTCAAAATAAAAAGATTATTTTATTAATTTTAGTAAATTTTAGGGATTAAATAGTAATTTATTTTAAAAAAATTTTAAAAATTAAGGAGGAGAAAAAAGAAGAAATAAAAAAAATATATATTAAATAATATTTTATTAGAAAATAAAAAATTAATTTTTTAAAATAAAAGGATTATTTTATTAATTTTATAAAATTTAAGGATTAAAATGTAATTTTATATTAAATTTAAAAAAATGTGTCCTCCCTTGCCACTATGTAGATCCATCTGTGGTGATAAGAAATGTTTGGAAGAGATAATGGGATCTGAGAATTGCTCCAAAGGAAAAGAATTTGATAATTTGGCGTGTTACTATGAATTGTCTGTCTGTATACAAGAAAGGTATTAGCTTTGAATAGAGTCGGTTGATCAACAATGTCTGTCTGCCTTAATGATATGGAGTGCTCTCTCCATGTATTAGTGGACTACCTTCTTACTAAAGGGTGCTGGTTGGCTTCAAACGTGGGCTTCGTTAGGGGTGATGTACAGAATTTTGCTCAATGGTTGCAGCTGATTTTTAATTGTTGTTCTATGAGAAATGCAAATTTGCAACTATGGTTTGTTGGAACTTATGGTATAATTGCAATTAGCTAGTATGGAAGAACAAATCTCAGCCTGTAAATGTAATCATAAATGCTGCTATGTCATGTTTGAAGCAATGTGAAGACGCTCAGGTTTACTTACTGCAAGTACAATTTCAAGGTAAGAAATCAGTTGTAGCTGTATCTCTTTGGGAAAAACTAGAACATAGCTGGCTAAGGCTAATATTGATGCTGCTATCTTTGAGACATCAAACAAGATGGGTATGGGTTGTGTAATGAAGAATTCTGAAGGCTGCCTGATGGGTGCTTGTGCAAAGTCATGGCTTGGCATAATGGAACCAAAGATTTCAAGAGCATTGAGTATGAGGGAAGTTTTAAGTTAGATCAAATCATTGCAGCTGTCCAAAATTACCCTGGAATCGAATGCTCAAAGTGTAGTAATAGTAGTTAATGATCCACAGAAGATGGATTCCACTTTTGGTTTGATTACTTGGGATTGTTGTAAACTAATTAAGGAAACAAATTTCAAATTTAATTATCTTGTTTGATGAGAAAAAGTAAAAAATTCAAACTTTAACATCCTTCTTCCAATTTAAGAATTTCTAATATTACTTAAATTTTTTTTTTAAAAAAATAACATTAGAACTTATTATTGCATCTCTAACGAGCAATAATAAGAACCAACAAGAACATAGCTTGATATATATTCCAATAATGTTGATAGATATGCTAATGTTAGTATCTAACAATTTTATATGTATTTATATTCTATATGACAACTTTAATTCTTGTTTGATATAAATGAATTTCATAAAATTTTATGAAATTTATTTATAAATCTCTAATTTTATATTTATTTTAAATTTAAATTCATTTAAAATTTTAAATAATAAAATTTATGGAATTTAAAATAACTAAACCAAATCCTATCAAAATATTTAATATTTCCAAATGAATTCCATAATTTTAAATCAATAAATTTTATAAAATTAAAATACTTTTATTAATTTTAATATTTTACTATTTAACTTTTAGTAGACAAAAATACTTCAGGTTATGAATTTGATATTTTTATTTGTTTGATACTATTTATTTTTATTTTTTGTCAATTTTTTTTATTAGGAGTGAGTCATACTTATAAGATGGAATCTTTATTTGACTTCATATTTTTTTTTTAAATATTTCTACGAACTTTTTTTTTTTTATCTTAGCACCCTTTTATTTTATTTTTTATTTTTATTTATTTTTTTTATATATTTTGATTTATACCTTATAGCGTTTTAGTTTTTATTATATTTTTTACTTTATACTCTATAATTATTTTTTTTTCAAATTCTTTCATAAATACAAAACTCATAATAACTTTAATTATTTATATCCAAAATTATATATATATATTTTTTAAAATAGTGTATATAAAAAGTATTATTGATAAATATTAAATTTAATTTTAAATAATTATATTTTCATTAATGTAATATGAAATTTTTGAAAAATAAATAAATAATACACTTATAGGGATATCTTTGATCAAATAAAATATTAAAATAAATTTTAAAATTATATCAAACACAATATTTATTTTATTTAAAATAAATTTTATATTTATTATTTAATATATTAAATATAAGAATTCATTTATAAATAAATTTTATTTAGAATTTATTTACAAATAAAATGAAATGAATTACTTGATAGAATTCAACTAAATATATTGTAAATAAAAATGTAAATGTGCAGTTCTTATTCTATTTCATCCCCTAAAAGAAGAGGGTGGGGAAAAGAAGAAAAAAAAAAATTGCTGTCAAAAGTTCTTCTTTCTAGGACTTCATTGCACCAGCATTAGTACTTGCAATTTCCATAGCCTGGAATTAAGAAGAGCAGCAATAAGCCTTTGAAAAAAAATAATAATTAAATATATACAAAATAGTATAAGGAAGTCCATGAAAAAAAAAATCATGTCAATTAAAATAAAGGGTGGTACTGCCAGCAATTATTGATAGGGCCAAAACAAAGATAATTTTAAAATTCTAAGTTGATAAATTTACCCTTTTAATTAATTAAGTTAAATTTTTCTTTCTTTCTATAAATATTTATATTTTGTTTTTTAAATATTAAATAGACAAAATTACTTTTATTTTCTTTTACTATATTTTCTTTCTTAAAATAATTTTTTAGTCTTCTATTATCCAACTTATTTGGTTTTTTATAATTTAGTTATTAATGATGACAATATATATAAGATAAATCATTATTTATTTAAATTATCGTAAAATTTAATTTTTTTTTTCTAAAAAATTAATATACTGATATATTGAATATTAGAATGATGGAAATTAATCTAAAGAATGCATATTATATTAATTTATTGACAGGCCATGAGTAAAAAAAATAATAAAAGCTGATTTTTTAATTTATTTTTTTGCTAAAATTGATTAAATAAAGTAAAATAAATATTTATAGAAAGAAAGAAAGGAAAATTTTAACTCAATTAATGTCCTATCAATTGCCGCTCTGACAATAAAATCTAAATGCTTATAATACAAATATATATATGAAAAAAATGGTAGCACTCTTGATTTATCTATAATCTTGTACACCCATCATTCTAAATAACCTAATGTTTATAATCAATGTGCCAGTGTAGATTTTTTTTTTTTTTTTTTTTGAGAGGCAAGATAATAACACATGAGGGTTTTTATACACAGTATTAAATCTGCCTCTGTAATTTGGTAAAATTTTAAACCACCTATGTTATAATTAGAGATTTCATAAATAATAAAAAAAAAACTTATCATTTCAATGTGTTCATTAAATAGTCGCACATAACTTCTATAATAAATACTTCCGACTAAAAAAATAATTATATTTTTATTTTTTATCTGTTTTAAAATATAATCTTATTGTTTTTAGATATTAATTTAGTAGATAAATGTTAAATATATTATTTATTAATTTATATCAACATCATCACATATTAATTATATTTTTACTTTTTTTATATTAAAATTATAAATTTAGTTTAAAAATGATAAAATACCCAATATTTATCATCACTGTGCCATCAATTTGTGCTACATCAACATAATATGCACTTCAATCATAATTTTCACCATCTTTCTGTAATTGCTATCAATTTGCATAAGGTTTAAGAGATCATTAACCAAAGGATTCATCTAAAAACTTACAGGATTCATCTAAAAACTTACTTGGATCCAAGCTGCTTATGGCCCCAGTTTGTTCAAAATCACAATCGTAATCGTTCCTTCCCATGGCTTGATAATAAGCATTCATGGCAAATGCTGCATGTGCCCTAACTGTATTAGGCATGAAGCACTCACCACCATCTTGAATCGGTCCACAGTCCACTCCCAACCCACACACGTAATCAATATTTCTCTGCAGAGCCTCCACATCTGCTCCTGTTTTAGGAAGGCACCATCGCTTGCCTGATAGCCCTGCTGGCGCTGGACTCACTGGTGCAATCACTGGCACCGGAGTTGGATTCCTAGGAATTGATGAACTAGGCTGCAGCCAATATCCACAAATTAACGAACACAATGAAATAATCATTTACACATTTATCACACAAAGTAATTAACCATATTAATTGCTCATTGGTTATACTAATGGCATCTGAATTTATCACTTAATTTTATTTGGGTCACAATTTCAGTTTATCTCAATTAGGTTATATAATTTTAATTTTATTTCAATTTTGATATTATCATATAATTCAGGTTAAAATTTCAAAAGCATTTATTTACACATTTGGATTTGAAAATTTATATAAAGGGACATGCATTTTTCTAGCAAAACTATTCATTTCTAGTACTCCTTTGAGGTACAAGTAATAAATAAATGCTCCAAGTATGTACAAGCTATCGAATCTAATAATGTAAAAAGTTATCAACATTGAAATAAAATAAAGAGTATATCAAAATTCATAAGACCTAATTATAATAAAATAAATTAATGATGTGACAAAAAAGAAAGCAAGTAATAAATTCAGTGAGCATTAAGATAACTAACTCAATTAATTGCTCTAGAATATTAACAAAAAAATTAAGAATAACTTCACCATGATTAAAAACAATTAGAAGGCCGACTGTAAGCATTAACAAATATGTAACATGGTGGTTATTGGCTGCGGCAGCTACCGTGGACGGGAGGATTCCGATATCATAAACCGGAGTCATGTCTGGCTGAAACAAGCCAAAGTTTCTCTCGCAAGTCGGTCCAGGCTTGAGATTTTCATTAAAGAGAGCAAAAATGTAAGTCTCAAATGTACGGTTAGGCATAAGAGGAGTGCCTGAACCGGACGTTACATGCTTAATAAGATTGCCATTATATTGAGCTGCACTTTCTGTATCAACACCAACTTGTGATGAATCTCCCTGTGAAGGCCATCCGGTTTCGGCTATAACTATATCAATATCAGTAAAACCAAGTAATTTCATAGCTGAAAAGATTGCATCAAGTTGCCCATCTAACATATTTGTATAAACAAGTTTAGTGTTTTGATCAATCACACCAGAATTAGGCCTAAAAAGTGCATAATCAACAGTATCGGCTGAACAACCAAAAAATGGATATGGGTTTATCATAAAAGGTGAATTTGTTTCTCTTAAGAAGCTGAGCAAGGGTTTAAGAACATGAATATCATAACCTTGTCGAAATTTTCCGGTCGATGGAGGACTTGAAGTTGAAAGAATGCCTAAAGAATGAGGGGTAGAGACTTTAATTTTACTGTCTAATGATGCTCCAACAAGGGCTGTATGAAGAGTTTGCATTGCAGGAACAAGGCTTGCTATAAGCAATTTGTTGGCAGTTGATAAAACTTCATTTCCTACTAAAATTCTGATAATATTTGTGGCAGGTACATATGGTTGAATATTAGATTTTAACCATTCTTGAGCAAAACTTAGTTTGGTAAGGTGGGGAATTTGATCATCAGTGACAGTGACTGTTACTGCAATTCCAGTATGAGCAAAGGCTTTTAATATTTCGATATTGGTATCGAAAAGCTTCACGTGGTTGATAATGGTAGATTGTACTAGAAAATCTGCAACTTTTGCCGGTGGAGGAAGGTTGTTTGCCACTGTACCATAGTTAACTCCAAGAGTACCTTCAACTCCTAACAAAATTAACCGTAAAATTTTGTGAGTCATAAATGACTACAGAGGAAAATTGTTATACTTTTTGCCATATTTGGTTTATGTACTTAGGCAATATAATTTCTCGCCACTAAATTTAAGATAGTTGAGATGTCATTATCTAATAAAATATGAATCACTCATTTTAAATTCCAGAGCCAAGATTGCACAAACAGAGGTTATGTTTGCAGAAACGCCACCAGCTGATGTAATTAGATTAATGAACATTTGAGATTTCATTATATAATAAAATATCAAATGTTCATTTTAAATTCAATTCATTCTTGATTGGATAGATTATATTTGTAGAAATATGAGAGGATAGCCATACCTTGAAATATTAAAGTTGATTCAAGAAACAAAATTGTAGTGAACATTGAAGCATAGAAGGCAGCAGCCAAGACTTTCTCCATTGCTTTTGATAGGGTTTGGTGAAAGATTGAGAATGGTGGGACTATTGGGGTTAAGCAATATTGATTCAGGAAGTGAAGTAATTGGAGATTCCTTTCTTTGGTAGCAGGGGAATTCTTTCTTTGTTCTATATGTGAGAGCTTATACTTCAGATGGGGGTTTCCTTCTTCTTTTTTTTTAAACTTTACCTTTGAATCTTTTTTATTATTAGTCTTTCTTTTTCTTTGGAAAGAAAATGATGAGAGTTAGATAATCTGAATAAGGTCCAGTTTGATGTGCAGAAATTAGACTTAAAATAGATTTGTTAGCAAAAGTTTTTGAAAGAATTAGTTGCTAGTTAAAGTGTATTTATTGGAGGGGCAAGGGGAATAATCTTTTCTTGCAACGATGGAGAAGGAATTATAGATTTTGCAGGTAAGAGAGATAGATACTTGAGGTTTTATTTGCTCAAGATGATCTAGCAAATCCAAATTCAAGTATCTCACGATCTAGATTTAGCAAGAAATTTCTTCTTTTTTTTTTTTTCTCTTTTTTCTTTTTATTTCAGAATTAAAATATTTGTTGTTACTGAAAATACAAAAAATAATTTTTTGTTATTTCAAATTGTGAATATATATTTGTTATTTCAAATTGTGTGTGTGTGTGTATATATATATATATATATATATATTCTTTTTCGAGAAAAAAGGGTTCAATTAATTGGACTATCTATTTTTAGGGTATTTATTAAAAAAAAAAAAAAAAAAAAAAACTGAATATCCTTTGAGATGTATGGTTTTGACTTTGAACTTAAAAAAACTATATTATTAATTAACTTAAAAAAAAAACAATTCTAAAAATTCCAAGACTTGGTAATGAAATAGCAAAATAAGAAAAAAAAAAAAAAAAGACTGTAAAGTTGATTATGTAAGAAAATATCATTTTGGAATTTCAGACATTATTATCCATTATTTATCTGAATTAGAACTGAGAATTTATTTCAGGCAATTTGTTTTTTGCTTTTTTCTTTTATTTTTCCGTCATCTTTTTCTATCTCCATGTTATTATTTGCATTTATCCTTTTCTTTTCTATTCGCATTTCCCTGTCATCATTCCACTGCAAGAAATCACTAAATTAGTGACATATTTTATTGTCACTGAAACTTAGAAGTTATCACAAAAAAAAATTGTGACAAGAAAAAATTTTCCCGATATTGTCACCTATAATTCCGTCGCTGAAAATTACTATGATACGTGACAATAAATTTTATCACAAATAATTTTTCACTTGTGATAATAATATGGTTGTCACATAAAATATTTTTTGTGACAACTTTATTATAACTGAAAACAAATAAATTTTCACATATATAATATTGTTGTCACAAATATATGAGTAACCAAGGTTAAATAAATGACCAACTATGGTTAAATAATATGACAATATTATTGTCACAAAAAATATATTTAATGACAATAACTATTATCACAAAAATTAAAATTTTATGACTCAAAATTTATTGGTGACAACTAAAGTTGTCACTTTATTAAAGTTTAAAACCAAATATAATTGAAATAAATTTTGATAATTTCATATATATATATATATATATGTCATTTTTAATTTTGCAAATAAAAAAATGAATTAATAAGAGAAGCAGATGACTGATAGCAAAATGAATTAATAAGAGAAACAAATGACTAATAGCAAAATGAATTAATAAGAGAAGTAAATGACTACTAGCATATGCTAAATTGATTAACATAATAATAAAAAAAAATATTTCTATTATTGTAGAAATATTGGTATGTCCACCAACTATTTATAAAATACAAACAACCCTTTAAAAGGTTCAGAAAAGAATAACTTAAATCTAAAACTACAAATAATATATATATCAGTTCTTGTTACTTATACGCCAATGATTTTGTGCAATCAAATACCTGAAAAAAATAATGATACACTTTATTAGAAAAATTATAAGAATTGTAATAAAAGGAAAGTTGGATTATATGTAGTCAACTAATTTGAACTCATAACTATTTAGAAAAATAAGATATAGGAAAATTCAAGACTTTCAAACCAAAACTTATGATAAATTTCAAAGTATTATAGCTAATAAAATGAAATGTTAAAGATAGCTATATTATAATTTTCATACTTGAGGCTGGTAGTTGTATACATTGATGTTTAATGTTGCCTTAGCACCATCTAAATGTGTCCAAATTGGTATCCACAAGATAAATATTCAAATCTCCCTGCATCAATAGATGACAATTATTATTTTTAAGTATTCTCTCTTTTCATAATAATATATACAATGAAATAAAACAATAAACAATGAAATAAATCAGAAAATCAGATCACCCTTAAAGCCAAAAGAGAATCACATTTAGAATGCTGCAAATTAGAATCCCAAATCCCAATATATGAGGTAACTTGCATCTCAAACAAAAAAAGAAACATTTTAATTTACTGGAAAATATTACAAGAAGAAAAGAAATATGTACAATTTGATGAGTTCACATGTTTGAAGCCACCTATTCCTATACAACCTTTACCGAATATAATATCAATGGTAACTTGTCTAGCACTTGTGATGATTTTGTTCACTAAATATTCTTGCAGTTGGTGGAACTCTATCTAAAATATAATTGTGGAACAAAAAATTTAGGCTCGCATTTAAAATACAACTTTGGTCCATGTTCTTGAAAAAGAATAAAGAATTAGAATTTTCCATTATCAAGGACTAAACAAAGTAGAAGTAACTGAGTTACTAACCAATGAACCATGAATAAGAAGATGAGTTTTTCTCTC
>CANXYC010755727.1:0-25691 GCA_948193065.1 Aleurites moluccanus | reverse complement strand
CCAAAATTCCAATGTGTCCAACCACCTAGCACAAACTAAAAGGGTGGTCTTCCACTTCCTTGTCTTTTCCTTTATCTCTCCTTTGTGCAACTATAACAAACATAAATCTCAATTTAGAAACCTAATTACATTACAATACAACAAACAAACCTAAATTCTAAACAATATTCAAAAATCCTGAAATTTCTACCCAAACATACCCTGATGTTTCACTTATAACTCATTATGTACAAATCCAAATTCTACTCTGTTTTCACTTAATTTTAGCTAAGACATAATGACACATTTCTCATGTTTTGACTTTCCCCTGATTCAGAACCTAAGATCCTCATATTTACCAATTTCAGAAGGGTTACACTTCTAAAATCTCTAATCAGAGCCAGTCTGACTCGGGGGTCTATAGTTAACAATACAGTGATAATTTGATAAAAATTACAAAAGACTAAATATTACTGACATATATAGATACAACTTTTATGTTTTTAATATTATAAAATTCATATATTAAAGACCTCAAAAATTAGCTCTAACTTTCTGCTGAGTCTCAGGAATTTCATAGAAATGCGAGTCAGTCATATTTGGAGACTCATATCTCCCAACAAAGAAGGATTCATTCAAAACTTTCTGAAGAAGATATATTATACACATATACAGTTACAACTTTTGTGTTTTGAACATTTTCAAATTCTACTTCTAAGGACACAAAAATAGAGCCTAAATTTTCTGCCAAGTCACAGGAAATTTCTGAGACAGAAAATTTCAGAATTCCCAATCATTTTCTCTACTTTAAACATATCACCCAATCATTTAATCATTCAAATAACTCATCAAAAATGAATTTCAAAACTTGTTAAGAAATTTACCTTAGAGAAAAATTGCACCAAATCTCTATCTAAGCCCAAATAATTCAACTAGAAGTTGGGGGAAGAATTATTTGTGAAGAAAATTGTGATAGATCAAATGATTTTAGGAAGCTAAGAAGAAATTTTTTTCTATGATGAGGAGCTTGAAAATTTCGTCCATAGAAGAGCAAATTGAAGAAGATGATGGCTTTTTATCATGTTTATCTATATATGTAACAAATGGCCCAATAGAAAAATTAGGAAAAAAGTAAATAGGAAAAGAAATAAAGAAAAAGAATAAAAGAAAGGAAAATCATTTTGAAATATATAAATAATTATATATATATATATATATTTATATATAATTATTTAGTCACTTTTGTTGACTTTGACTTTTAGACTAATCCTAGATTAATTATTAATTAATCCATTAATTAATTTTTAAATATTTTCAATTTATTTTGTTATAATTTTTAATACTCTAGCATTTTCAATTATGTTCAAATTGCCCATTCTATTCGATTTAATTTTCATTTAAATTCTATAATTCACTCTAATGTCTATTTTCTATTGTTTTTAATAAATTTTCAGTTATTGCTACCTGGAGAATTTAAAAAAAATTCCTACTCGATTTAGGTTTTCCACTATAATTGTTCGGGTTATTACATCGTTAATTTAAAAGAATACCGAAAATTTGAATAAATAACTTTCACACATAAATATTATTTTAATTCAATCAAAAGTTGCTCAACCCTAAGGTTTACATAACTATATATAGGAAATAACTTTCAGAAAACCATAAGAGTTTAATATAGTAATTTATTCCCAAAATAAAATAAATTACCACATTTACATTAATAAGAAAATAAATCAAATCTAACTTAAATAAAAAAATAAATAAAAATTAATATAATATTTTAAATATCGCTTAAAAATAAGTTTTCTATTAAAAATAATTAAAGGAAATAAAAATATAAAAAATATATAAATATAAATATAAAAAACACCAAATTTTATTGATTTCGTCAAAGATTCAATTTCTCAATAATCAGAAGATACTTCTAAAATTTTAAATTGAATTTTAAATTCTAGTGAAGTAGAACTTAACCCTTTTCAGAAAAAGGGTTGTGGAAACTTATTGACGAAACATAGTAGCACTCAAAAAAGTAAAATAAGCTACATTTGAAAGCCCCATACAAATGCCATTTTTTCTCTTCACTGTCATCACCTGAAGCCAAAGTAACTTTTTTCTGAGATAAAATCTTGCTACCCAATTTATCAATGATATCTGCATAAATAACAAATGCTAGTTCAATCTTCAGTCACTACATACTCATTAAAGTAATATCAACTCCATAACTTATAGAATGATTCATAAAATCCTACTATTGGCATTCATACTACTAGAAATCCAACATGATTTATATAGAATGATGAAAATGATAACCTGATGAATTGACAAGCTTTTCACCATCCACCATCAGTATAGGCACCTTCTTATAATTAGACCATTTTATCTCTTTCTTACTGATTGGGTTGAGTTCCACAACTTTGTATGGTATATCATAATAGTCAAGGAATGCTGAAATCAAATTATAAGCTATTGAAACACATTACAATCTACATACCAAAAGGTGAAATTTAATAAAATTCAATAAAATCCATTCTTGATTTCCTTTAAGTATTAGAACAACAAATGAAAAAATCTGAGAAATTTAATAAATTAACTCTAGGATCCAGAGCTAAATACATATAATAAGAGAGATATAGACCGTTAACTTTATTGCAAAAGGGCATGCTTCATACTGGTATAGAACAACCTCCTTAGGCATTAGCTCTGACGGAGGCGGTCCTTCACGTAGACCTCTTGAGAGAGCGAAGTGGCAGCAGCCACCGAAACCAAAGCTCCAGCAACTCCAAGAGACGCAGCCTGGGCAGAGGAGGAATTGCAGAGTCGAGAGAACCAATGCAGGCATTTGTACGAATTGCCAATGCTGCTTGTACAATAGTGCCACCTGGAGGAGACGATCGTGGATGACGGCGGTGTTAGTGCTGCCACTGTGGGCGGCTGCAAGAGATCGGGAGAGGACAAAAGAAGCAAGAGTGGCGCCTCTTCTCATGGTATAGTTGAGAGAGATACTGTTAAGCAATTCATATCTTTAATTTGATATCTCATATGTTATTTTATATATTTATTTGTTTATCATATTATTAATAAAAAATTATTAATTATTAAAATATTTTAAAAATAATAATATAATATTCATATATTAGTTATAGACACGTTTTTAGCCCATTATACTCACTCAGTGAGCTCGAATTCGGCTCGACTCGCTGTGGGTATTTTATGACCGGAGCTCCATTAGCTTGACTCGTATATAAAGAGACCAACTGGTTTAGGTTTAGTAGCAGTAAGTGATGCCCTAAACAGCAGAAATGGAGGACACAGACGATTACAAGTTTCTTCAAATAAGAGACGCAATTGCTTCAATCAATCAGAAAGTTAGTCTCATTGGCGCCATTATCGAGTTCGGTTTACCTAAAAAAACCAGAGGCACTGGTATTATTTCTTTATTCTTCTTATTATCTTTATCAACTGGCGATGATGACAAAAAAGGCCGGACTTACGGCTGCTACCACACTATTAGTTGGTTTTGGTAGTAGATTGATGAATCTTTCTGGGTGAAGGTGTTAGTTCTGAGCCAGTTTTTTCTTTTTTTTAAATATTTTTGAAATATCTATATTTTGAATTTCAGATTGGTGCTGTACTCTGAAAATAATAGATGAATCATACACAAAACCTGGAATATCAGTTAATATTTTCGCCCCAAGTATGGAAAGCCTTCCTCGTATATCCTCACTTGGAGATATAATTCAGCTTTCTTATGTAGTGGTAATCTTTCTAATTATTTTCTTGGAAATTTTTTATTTCATATGTAATATGCTTGCTTTTGGTTAAAAATGAAAACAAATTAGAAGAAAGAGTTTTCAATGTCTTTCAGGAGTTGGGTTGAAACTGAATGTACACAAAAAGAATTTTCATTTCTTTCGCTGAAATTTAAGAATACTATGAATGCTTTAATTCATCTCAAGATCGTCAGTTTACGTAATGGAGATGTGGGTCATTCATGTCGTCAAGCTTGCCTGCCTGCATATACTATTTCGAGATCAGTAGGTGTTAGATTATTAATTGCTCTAATTTGTTGTTTGTTTGATATAGTAAAATTTCTTTTTCCTGTGATTTCTTTTCCACGAAGATTAAAATGCTGTTTTCTTTAATTAATGCTTTCAAATGAGCATAGTAAAAGCTTCAGTTGACCTCTACTAGATTTTAGTATAAATGTGTCTCTGTTTTATTTATTTGTAGATTTCCTGTTCCAATAGATAGAACTGTAATTATAAGAGGGTTTCTGCTTCTATAAAGAAAATTTATTTTTTTTTTGCTTCTGAATATCTATTTCCTTTTAGGTTATAGAAATTGAAGCATCTATTTGTTTATGCAGATGAGGGCTTATCATGGGGAAGTAAATGCTGTTTTCAACAAGGCTTTCTCTTCTTTTGCTCTATATGAAGGAAAAGATGGTGGAGATTTTCTTCCTTATCAACATTCTAAAAGATATCACCCTAGAGATCGAGACTCAAAGTTCATAGCAGGCTTGAGAAAATGGTTAGCTGACTTTCATCTTGATGAAGGTATGAAGACGAGCAAATGTCCATTTATGTCTTATCTTTATTTTCTAAGTTGTAGGTTAATATCTATTGGCTACTAAATAGACATATTTTAAATTCATATTTAATATCTATTAAATATATATTTTGCAAGTTGAAGGTTATTATCCTATTGTTTGTCTAGATTAATTAATATTTTTTTTTATATATTTTCATTGATAATAAATACTTTTGTTCATACTTTTTGAATGAATCATGTTCCAAAGGAAAATATTTGAAATGCAGCCTGCATTTTCCTGGAAAGATTTTCTGAAATAGCTTCTCCTTATTTGCTAGTGTTTGGGGGGCATATAAAGTTTAATGGAAACATTGGTCAATGAAAAATATTTTATAACAAAACAACTCTTAAAACTAGTTTTCAAATTTTCTTTAATTTGCAAAAACTGGAGAACAACATTATCTAACAAAGCTACTTTCATTATCAATCGATAAGCATAATTTCCAATGCTTCTCCCTTCTTAAATTACCGAAAGTCATTTTCATGGATGGAAGCCATATTTTTTATTTCTACAAGTTTACCAAAAGGAAAGGAACCACGAGAGAATTATACAGGCATATATCACTGGTCCATAAACCAATTCAATTGCCGCTGGCTGTCTTTAGTTTTA
This sequence comes from Aleurites moluccanus, assembly GCA_948193065.1. Lineage (NCBI taxonomy): Eukaryota > Viridiplantae > Streptophyta > Magnoliopsida > Malpighiales > Euphorbiaceae > Aleurites > Aleurites moluccanus. Next base: position 20,512 of record CANXYC010755727.1, on the reverse strand, counting down.
TCCATTTCTTGTGTATTTTCTTTTCTATTCAATTATATTAAAAGCACTTTTTTTTTTGGATAGTAGCTATTTGTCATTTGTGTGTGCATGTAATTCGTTTGTGCTTAGTTGAGAAAATAAATATTTTAAGAAAATTGATTGATAAGCCACATTGAAAATATAAGTTAAATTAGGTAATTAGTAAAAGTTGCTTTTCATATATTTGGTAGGTCCAAATAGCTTCTTGTTCTTGAGAGAGATGAAAGAAGGAGAACAAGTTAATTTGGCATGCAAGGTGAGTCAACCATATTAATATATCCCTTTGCTGTATTGGAGTTTGGAACTCATCTCATCTTCTTCAAAGATGACTACAGTAAAATGGCACTGGTGTACTGCTATTACCTTGTTACCCCTTTTATTTTGTCCAAGTGCTAATGTTTAATGTTGTCATTTCAGGTGCTTCATATATGTGAGGTTGCTGAGCAGGAGTGGATGGCCTTTGTTTGGGATGGGACTGATTCTCCACCACTCACCATTGACACAAAGTGAGTTGCCATAAACTAACATCGTACGACTGGTTATGTTCAACATTGGCATAAAAAATGTGGTGATTTTCATTGTCTGAGTGAAATTTTTGTGGACCTATAATTGCATACTGAAGAAAAGTCAAACTAAAAACAAATTGGTAATTTAAGGTGTATTGTGAGCTTTTTCAGGGTTGAAAGGTTAAAGATTAGCGTTTACTTACTTGTCAGCAAGTACTTAAGTTGATCAGTATTTTTATCTCCCCTATTAACTACTCAGTGCTCGATTTCAATATATTAATTGAATTGCATGGTGTAGGAGCATCACCTTAATGGTTCAACACTAGATGGTCAACCAATCTGCTGTCGTGGAAGTAAGTGAAAGAAAAAAGATGAATTAGAGAGTAGTTGTCAACCAATCTATTATTGTGAAGTAAATCCATTGTTTTGGGACTTTGAATTTATTATTTTATGATACATCCATTTATCTTTGTCTGTAATTTCCTCAAAAAGACGTCATCCAGGCCACACGAGGCAGAATATTTTTTTTTTCAACCATAAATGGCAACTCTAGATAGTTAGCTATTCACTTTGGGCGTATAATACATAGTTAATTTGGTTAATGTGCATAGAAACAATGTTCCTAATACTAGAACTTAATGCTTGCACTTATCTCGTGTCTTAATAAAGTTTTCATTTATCAAAGGATAAGGTGGTGATTTGGAAATCACATTCACACATCCAACTTTAATTAGTGAGCTTTTTATTTTATTACACTGTTTGATAAAATATTCCGGGTAGTACTATACCTAAATCATACAAAAGCAACATATGCAATAGTGACCTGAAAATTCTCAGTTTGGTTCAGTTATTGGTTTGAAAGTGTTAAAAATTTCGTTACCTGAAAATTTGGTTTGGTTAACCAAACGGTAACCACTACAATCTACTAGTTTCATCTAGCAAGTGCCGCATGCTCTTCTTTTTTGACCTTTACACTTTGGCTGTAAAATCTGATACTATATCACTGCTAGTGACTGTATAAGAACCTTGGTCTGGGTTCTATTAAGTTGCTTGTAAAGTTTATCTATGTACACAAATATGTTATTTGCAAAATAATGTTACATGTGATTTCTGCAATTTGATCTCTTTTTTAACCTTTTGAAATTTAACTTCTGATATTTTATGAGCTACTTATTATTATCATTCTAAATCCCTTCATATTATCTGCTTCAGGCTGGAAAATGAAATGGATAATCCACTTCCTCTACAATTGGAACCTGTACCTCTGCCAAGAGATCTATTATGTACATTTCCAACTGTGGGAACTATACTAAGGGTAATCATTGATAAAGGCAATGTCAAGCATGCTCTCCACTTACTGAGTGCTGGTAAATGGGTGAAATTTCTCAACATACTTTGTGAAGTGCATGCTGGATTATGGCGTGGTGTGTTTACACCCTTCACAAAGTTACGTTACATGTCAAATGACAATGATCTCCTTTCAGGCTGCCAGAGGTGATTAGATATCTATATTCAAGCTTATATGCTGGCTTTTCTGTTTTACACGCACACACGACTGCTCCATGTTCCTTGCAGTAAATAAGTAAAAATATGCCCAAGATGTTAGTAATTGAAATTTTATGTGCCTCTCTGTTATGTTATTTATGTCAGCCAGGTCTTACAATGAGCGGTTGTCATTGGAATTGGGGCGCATCCCATATTGGTGCTTTCCTCGATGTTCACAACTTACAGGTTTCACATCATTGTCTTATCAACAATGACTACATTCTTGTTTGTTTTTCTTATTCTTAGTTGTGTATTCACCTCTTCTAGAAGTTATCATCTCTATAATTAGGTAATGGTGATAATTTACTCGTATATGTCTTTTCCTTCCTCAGAGGTTGATTATGACCATGTGCCTTTTGTTACGTTGATGGATGTTATCACTTGTTCGCAGGTATGATATTTGTTTTTTGTTCAAACATTTTGTTTTTCATGTTTGGAAATATCGTAGTAAAGTCTTTTAATATTGACTATCATAATCATTAGGATATTCTTTTCCTTCTCCCTTTGCAACCCTTTTTAGGTCATGGGCCTCTCTACCTTTGTCAGGCAACGCCAAGTAGTGGGGCCATTATCAGGTGCAATGTTTAAAAAGTTTTGTTTACAGCCTCAGAGGGTTCAAGCTTGAGTCTTATTAATTACTACTAAAATGAAAATATGCAAACTCAAGGGGCCTATTTATTTGTCGAAAACAATCTATTTTCCATTTCCAGTTTTCATTTGAAACTTTAAATTTTCCTTTTCATTGAAAACTTGGAAATTCTGTTCATTTGCGATGAACAAAAATTCATTGCTGGATTTGGAAAATTAATAACATGTTCATATTATGATTATTTTCTATAGCGAGGGAGTCAAAACTACGAAAAGAATGAAATAATAGGCATGTAAACCATGAAAAATGAGGGGAAAAAGGAAGAAGAAGGAACAATAATAAAATTAAAATCAAACAATAAAAAGAAGGAACGTGAATCAAGGAAAGCAAGAAACAAAAGAAAAAAAAAAAGAATAAAATGAAACAATGAATAGAAGAGACATATAAATTAAGGAAAATAATAGAAAAATAAAGGGGAAATGAAAAGAAAAAGAAGGGTAACTAAAACGAAATGAGACGATAGAAAGAGGAGTACGTAAATTAAGGAAAATGATAAAGAAAAAAAGAAGTGCTAATGCTGAGGTTGGAACCTTGCCAAAGAAGCCAAGGTAAATTTAAATTAAGGAGTCCTCCATGTTTTTCAGATGAAAAAACATGTGGTTTGTGACAAGGGAAATAACATAGGTCTTATGTTAAAGGAAAAACTTTAAAGCAAGGATCTCAAATAAGTTTACTTTGCAACGGCAGATTTGAGAGAATTTTTCTAGAAGAAGGCCAATGAGGTTTCACTTGTAATTGTAACTAAACTTAAAGATATTTGCTGCAATTTAAATTTTAATCTAACTTGAAGTCACACTTAAAATCAGGGACATGATTCCAAGATATTTAAAGTAGAGTTATTGCGAAAAGTACAAGTGTTTTGGAGATGCTTCTTGTTAGTTTCTTGGAATTAAGCAGTGGTAACAGTCTTGATACTTGATTGCTCTGAGGCTGTTAATTTGTTGTTGTTGAAAAAGCCGTGCCTATTTGAGCCAAAACATAGCATTGCTACATGCTCTTTTCATCATAAAATGGAAAATACAAAGCTGCATACACACACGTATATATACACAGAGAAAATGTGATGAGAATATGCAGGATCTTCATATGATAATACTTCTTGTTTGCTGACTTTCAAACCTTGCAGGTAACCGCTAAATTCAAGTGTATGGTTCGGTTAGTGGCTGCATTTCCCTGGCGAGTTGAGGACTACTGCTCTCATCTTGGAACTTGTCGGATTCGACTGACCATAGAGGATCCAACAGCTAGAATCCATGGTTTTTTATTTGCTGATGATGGGGTAAGAACATGTTTCTACTAAAATTTTCATATATTATTCAACATGGAGTCTTGGATTGACAACTGTTTACTCATATTATGCTCTTGACAATGAAATTATCTTTTGTTTTATTGTTTTAGGTTGCTAGCAAATTCATCTTTCCTTTATTTTAGTTTGGGTGGAGCTGACAGCGCTTTTGTACTATTATTGCTTAAGTGAATTCTTTTGCAACATGAGTAGTAAAATTGAGTTTGAGATTCTCCAAGATAACTTTCAGGCCATATTAGGATTGGGTAAATTTCAGGCCAAATTATGATTGGATAATTTTCAGGTCATATTATGATTGGATAACTTTCAGGCCATAGGACTGGACTTTGGAGATTTGTAGGATTATGATCAAATTTAGTTGTTTTCTTCTGTGAGAGCTTGAATGAAACTGTGTTGTTTTTGATGTTGATATGGATATCTTTTTGAAATGAAACCACAGCTTATTAATAAAGTGCAGATAGGTTATGTCCTAACTAAAATAATTACACGGTTGAGTTCTGTTTGATCTTCATTTTTGATAGGAAAAGTTTTTTGGGGGCTATCCCTCCATTAATGAAATGGCAAGGAAGCGAAACAGATTGCTCGGTGTAGCTGTAAATGACGATGGCAAGGAAATTGAGGATGTTCCCAGAAATCCACCGTGGGTGCAGTGTTGCATAAAATCATATTACCTTGATAAAAGTAATCCTTGGGGAAGTAGGCATTTTAGAATCTTTGGCACTAGGTATGTAGATTAATGAATTCGATATCCACTGTTAGGTATACTGTAATTATCTAACATATTGACTATGAACTTTAGAATCAGAAATAGTTTGCATATTCTGTTTCAATTAAATATATATATAACTTAAATGCCATCAAATTTATACCACATATCTGTACTATATAATATATTGAAGTTGCTTAATCTTAAGATTTTAACTTGAAAATTTTTTGTTGCACGTCGGGATATAGTTTAACGGTAAATTATATTTTCTCCAGTAATAGATTCATAATCGATTTTTCATCTTCGATATATGATTCTTACAAAAAAAAAAAAAAAATCCATTAAAATCTATGTTTTTTATGTAAAAGATAAAATAAATCCTCTTATTTTAAATTGATTAATTTAATATATTTTTAATTAAAATTATTTTTTATTATCTTTTGATACTAAATAATTGTATTATAAATATATGATGGTTACACGATATTAATCTCTCATTTTTTTTAAACCAATCTTTCACATTTGAGATGATGTATTTTCTAAGATTTTATTATTAGTTTTAGTTTTTAGTTTTTTTTTTAATCACTTAATTTTATATTGATATATTTATTTATACAAATTAATTTTTCAATCAATTTTTTATTGCTTTTACATGTTAATAACTTATTTTTATATTTATATATGAAATATGACAAAACAGTCTTTATCAAATAAAAAAACAAAAATGTAAAAGTTTTACAAGAAAATCCATATATAAATGTTTATTAATTATCATTTTATTGCGGATTTGATGGTTATATGTAATAATTTATTTTTTAAAATTTTTTAATAATTCAGTTGAATAGGAATATATTTAAAATTATTAAAATTTTAAATTTTAACTTTATATTTATATTTTATAATTTTACATTTATAATATAATTTTAAATATTTATCTAAAAATAATCGTAACACTTACTTATTTTAAAATAATTATATACTCAAATAGATTTTTTAAAATTTTAAAATTTTATTACTAATCTAATTTCAAGTAAAATCATACAAGAATTTGCTAATGTAGACAGTTTAAATTTGTTGTTTTTCTTGTTGTTTTATGTTATTGAGCTTAAAATTGTAAGATGTTGAAGTAAAATATTTTATTATTCTAATTTTTCACATGATATATAATAAAATAAATAATTTTAAATTCATAATATCAATAAACTCATATTTAATTTTACTTAAAATTAAATTGGTGATTCCATCACCAAAATTTAAATCGTTCTACATAAAATTATCAAAATTAAAAATTTGCCATAAAATTAAAAAATAAAGTTATATGATGAAATTAAAAATTAAACGTTAAATAATATAAATGATATAATTTATTTATTATTTTAAATAATTTTTAGTTTTATTAGCACTTTATAAAATATAGGTGTTACCAAATATTTAAATTACTAATTATTTAAGATTTTAATTTTAAATATAAAATCGTATTATACTATCTAAATTAAGATAATTGATTATTTAAAAAAAAATATGTAACTACATTTTGAAAAAAAAAAGTATAACTGATATTTCATAACTCGATTTCAACACTTATAATTAAAATTTTTTATGCTTAATCACTTTAGATTATTTAGTAACATTTGTTTTAAAAAATTTAATTAACTTAAAAATTATTTATAATAATAAGTTACTATTTTTAACTTAAAATTTACAATATATAATAAATTGTTGAATGTTTAAATATTTTTAAAATTTAAAAATTATATCAATTATATTACTCACTATTTAAGATTTAGTATTGAAATGATATTTAATTACACTATTTAATACTTTAAATTAAGATTTTAAATATTTAATTATTTTAAATTATATAATAATATTTATTTTAAAAGTCTAAATTAAATTAAAAATCACTTAAAATCATAAGTTAAAATTTTTAACTTAAAATTATATTGAATACAATAAATAATTAAAATTCTAAATATTTTGTAATTTAAAAATTATGTTATTTATATTATTAAACACATAAAAATTAAGATTTAATTTTTAATACTTAATTTTTATTTTTATTGAATACCAAATTTGTACATAAATTAATAATCTTCTCTCATTATGGATTGAGCAACTTTCACAGAGTATTTAATATTAAAAAATATCACTAACCACTAAAGTTTGGAACAATTTTCTAGGTAAATATTAAGGTTGTATATATATATATATATATATATATATATATATATATATGAAAAGATATTTATGAAAAGATTGTATATGATTTAAGTTGTGTGTAAACTGCTCAAATTCTACTCATAAAATATTTAAATTTAATTAAATAAAATTTTAAATTTTAGTAATTTAAATAATAAGTTAAATTAAATCGAGTTTCATATAATTCACTAATTTTATAAAATATTAAAATTTTATATAATTTTAAACATATTTTATATTATCTATAATAAGACTTGAATTTAATTTCAAGTCAAACTTATTAGAGATATTCTTTTTGGCATTGGAATGGATTGTTCAAGTTGCATATATAATTTTTTGAACATTGGAAAGAATATTTGAAAATGAATTTATTGCTCAAATTGCAAATCTAATTATTATTAGATTACACATTAATATATTAATAGAATTATATTTTTATATTAATAAATAAATAATTTTTATAATAAATGAGATTAATTAAATCGAATTCAAATATTTTAAATATTTATTTAAGTTGAGTTGAAATTTTAAAATAAAAATTCAATTAAATTTAAATCAAATTTTAAATTTCAAATTTTTTAATTAAATCAAATTTGAAAGCAACACAATTTGATTTGATTATATTCAATTGCACCAACTGTAAACATAGTATTGTTTTTAATATAACAAAAAAAAAAGTGAGAGGTAAATTTATTGTTTTTTATATTTTTTCTATTGAAATATATTATATTAAAATAAAAAAGGATATAACTGAAATTTAAGGAAGAAATTGAGGGTATAATCGGAAAATAAAGGTCCCATCTGTTTGAAACCATGTACTGTTTGGATATGAGGCACAGCTTTTTGTTGATTCAAAAACCCTATTTGGCAAATCTCTGTCTGTAAATTGTTGTCCCAACTGTATAATCAAAGGAACGAAGAAGCCTCTCTTTCTCTCTATTGTCAATACGATAAAAAACAGGTATTTCTATTGTTCTTTCCAGATATTTCACTTGTTTTTGTATTGGGATTAAGCCAAATTTGTTTGCTTTTGCTTTCAATCTTTGCAGACACTTATACTATCTATTTGCTTGTTGTTCGGATTGCCTCGGATTCTTTCTGATAATGGCGACTAGTAAGTACTTTTCTTGGATAATTTGCAGAATCCTATATGGGTTTTTATTTTTTTGTTTATTGATTGTTTTTGTGTGTATGTATGCAGGGCTTAAGTGCTTTTTCTTGGATAATTTGTAGAATCCTATATGGGTTTTGATTTTTATGTATTGGTGATTGTATTTGTGTGTATATGTGTGCAGGGCTTATGTTTGAGAATTCATGTGAGGTTGGAGTATTTTCCAAGCTTACTAATGCTTATTGCTTGGTTGCCATTGGAGGTTCTGAAAGCTTCTACAGGTTTCTTTTCTGTCTCTTTTTCTGATTTTTTGTTTAGGCTTGTTTTTCTTTCTAAAATTACTGAATATTTGATTGTTGTTTTTGTATGTAGCACATTTGAGACTGAGTTAGCAGATGTTATCCCAGTGGTTAAAACTTCCATTGGAGGTACTAGGATTGTCGGCCGACTTTGTGCTGGTATGATTTTCTACAATGTTTCTGTTATATTACAACTTAATTGCTTTGTAAGGAAGTTGTAATTTTTTATATTCCTTTGCTTTGCCGTTTCAGGAAACAAAAATGGACTTCTTTTGCCCCACACAACCACTGACCAAGGTGAGTAGTTGTGTTGTGACTTCTAATGTTGTTTTCATTTCGTTTAAAACGAGTATGATTATTTTCTTTATAAAATTCCAAGTTCCAATATTGCTCTGAAATTTATTACTATAACATGACCTATTATTTGCTCATGTCTGTCTCCTACTGCCAATTAGTCCACCTTTTTGTTTTGCGTAATGGTTCATCACCAACTTTCTTCCCTCGCTGTATTGCCTCATGGATGATTGTCAGGATTTATTGTGTGATACTGATGATTCTTCAGTGAACAGAGATTGAATATGCTTTAGTTTCTTATTTTCTATTTGCATTATATTATTGATGCTACTATTGTTTTCACTTTTTACTCGATATTATTGCCCACTTCATTTACTTGCAGAATAAATTAAATAACTGCAATACTCTGTTATGATTGCATTTGTTGAAAGTTTTAACTAGAAACTTATATTTATCATCTACTAGTGTGCCTTGATTTTTGTTAAATATGTTTGTCTTGTGGTTGGTTCCAAGCGTTGTGGAGCACAACGTTTGACCCATTGCTTTTTAGAATTTGAATTGAATGTGAAATCACTGATTCTGAATTTCTCTATCTGAGAAGCATTTTAATTCACCATTATATACGTTGAGGTTATGACAACAAAATTAAATTATTAAATGTGGATTTTTACTAGCAATTCCAATAAAATAAAATCTAATATTTATTTGTCCATATAATTCTAATTTTTTTTAATTGACCTGCCATTTTTATGATTTTTCTTGTTATCGAAGAACTTCAACACTTGAGAAACAGTCTACCTGATAATGTTGTGGTTCAACGCATTGAAGAGAGATTATCTGCCTTGGGAAATTGTATAGCCTGCAATGACCATGTTGCTCTAACACATACAGATCTTGACAAAGTATGAATTCAGTTTTTTTTTTTCCATCTGTGTCTCTCTCATTTTTTTTTTAATGGCAATGGATTGGATTTGGTTACTTTATTTGGTCTGTTCCTCCAGTGATTATTATTTTGCTAATTTCGAATTCATAACTTTTTTTTTTTTTTTTTAAACTCAAAGAAGTAAAGAAGTGATAGTTTAAACTAAAAAATGATCACATGTGTACAAGTCAATTGCAGATTCCTACACGCTATGCTAGCACTGATGAAATTCATTTGTATGTTCATGAAAAAGGAAGTGAACAAACATAATTATATTTGGGAACAAAGCTTTTCAACTTGTAATCCAGATTCAGTTTTTCCCATAATGATTATTGAAACTAGAAGTGAAGATCCTGTTTAATAGCTGAAATAATGGAGAGGATAAAAGCTGATTCTTTGACTACATAGTTGTACTGTTGTAGCATCGTTTGTTTGTTAAATTTTTCTGGGGACGGTTGATAGTTTTGGATGCTAATACATGTTTTATGTCATTTTCAACAGGAAACAGAGGAACTGATTGCAGATGTTCTTGGTGTAGAAGTTTTTAGGCAGACAATTGCTGGTAATATTCTTGTTGGCAGCTACTGTGCATTCTCCAATAGAGGTGGCATGGTAAGAATTAATTTGCATTCCTAAGCTGCTGATGATTCTTGACAGATAAAATGGATGACCGAGTATGCTTACCATGTTGATCCAATTGCTTTTTGTTGGAACAGGTTCATCCCCATACATCTATAGAAGACTTGGACGAACTTTCAACCCTCCTTCAGGTTCCTTTAGTGGCTGGGACTGTAAACCGTGGGAGTGAAGTGATAGCTGCAGGCATGACTGTGAATGACTGGACAGCATTCTGTGGGTCAGATACTACAGCTACTGAGCTCTCTGTTATTGAGAGTGTTTTCAAGTTGAGGGAAGCTCAGCCTAGTGCCATTGTTGACGAGATGAGGAAATCATTGATTGACAGCTACGTTTAGGTTGTTAATGTTGTTATATTGCCCAAGGTATTAAATGTTATCTTATTGTCTTATAAAGCTGAAGTAATCAATTTTATGGATGTTAAATGTTTGGCGATATGTTTCAAGTTTTAAACACACCTAGATATTTCATGATATTTCTTGCTAACTATGAAGAATGAATGCTGAAAGTTATGAATTTACTTTTAATGGTTTTGGGAATTGGGTGTTTGTACCAATATGGTGGACAGAAAATTGAATCTCTGATGAGACTTTTTGAATTTTGTCATACATCCTCATTTTGGTGCATGTATTTCTGCTGTGTGGAAGCACAAAGTCTTCATTCTGCTGATAGGTACTATATATTTCAGTAGTAGAGATTGGGCAGATTAAAACTGTCTTGCAATTCTCATTGTTGTGGCTGTTGGTAATAAAGGGCGAGCCATTACTCATCACCTATATGCTCTAATCATGGCTGTGATCAATCTCTTGAGGTCATGCACATGACGAGCTTCAACATAAACTTCCAAGTTCAGATTATAAAGAAATACAAAATAATTTTGAGTGGCAAAATTTGAACCTGAAATTGTTTGTTTAAACTCAATCCGGAAACAATATATTCTTAAATATACATAAAATTTAAACTAATTATGAATTACGAGTTGATTTGAATTTGATTTCGATTTAAAATAAATTATTAAAAAATTAGACTTCTGAAAAATTTTAAAGTTTCTTTAGGTAATATGTATAATCAAATTTGAAACCACAAGTTTGTCTTGAAAGTCGATTCGATGCATAATTTGACAATATTACTTTCAAGTGACCTCGTCTGAATCCATTAAGTCCGATTTAACTTGTTTTCCATCTCTACAAGCATCAAATTTTAGATGTCTGCTGTCCTTTACAAGATTTTCATAATCCTAAGAGGGTGTATTGGTGTATTGTTACCAAAACCATGTCATATGATCTAAATATGCATGAAATATATATATTATTGGATTAATACAAAAAAAAAAAAAAAAAACTATTTACGAAATTATAATTTTATCACCAATTAAATTTTTTGACAATTTAATATATATATATTTTTTCAATTTTTAGTAAATTTAGCGAAATCGGAATCCGATGAGATGTCTGCTGTCGGAGTTAAGGTGACATTTATTATTATTTTTGTCACGTCAGTATCTGATTACGAAATTAAATCGAATCAATCAAATCAAATTGAATCGAATTTGAATCAATTGATTAGGTTATTTCAAACTTTGGTTTTGGTTCAATTAACTTTTTTGAAATTTTAGTTTTTTTATTCAATTTGATTTTTGTTCAAAAGAAAACTGCATAAACTAAATCGAACCAAAATATTTTGATTTAACCTGAATAACTTGCTTTTTATTTAGTTCGATTTTTGAAAATCAACCGAATTGTATTTTTAATAAATAATTTTACAGTTATTTTATTTCGGTTAAAATTGGTTAGGTACATTTTGGTTATTTTGGTTTTCTTTTGAAGATCAAAATAATCAAACCGAACAGAACTAAAACAGAAAGTAAATTATTTAGGTTGAACCGACATATTTTGGTTCGGTTATTTAAATAAAATATATATATATATATATATATATATATATATATATATATATATATATTGGTCGATTTGGTTTATTCGGTTTCCTTTTGAAGAAAACCAAACAGAATAAAAAATAAAATTTTAAAAAATTAATTGAATCAAACTGAAGTTTGAAAATCAAACCGAACCAACTAATTCTGGTTTAATTCGATTTAATTTTCTAATCAGATGCTGAAGTGGCTGTCACGTGCTAGAGCTAACGGTACATCCATTTTATTTGTCATCATAGTCGGTTTATGTTACGTCTGCTCCAGTAACAGATATTTTTTTGGATTTCGGTTTCGTATTAAATTTGAAAAAAAATTAAAAATATATATATCGAATTGTCAAAATTTTTAATTTGTGATAAAATTATAATTTTGTAAATAATTCGTATTTTTGTTTATAATTAACCCTATATTATTTGATGATGACAAAACCATATATCAAAATACAAGATGAAATAAATCTCTTGTCAAGAGAAGTTACTAACAAAACTTTACTAGGGACTAAAAATTCAAAGCTATTCTTCTTTTATACTGTCATTTATCTGGGAGATATTGTTTGCACTTGCAGCCTCACATGAACAAGACAGGCCAAACATCAAAGGAGCAGCATAACGATGGAACCATAATGTTCCATTCTCTGTAAATGTATTGTGCATACATTATTGACAGAAAGCTTACTAGGTTTCCAAAAATTGGTTTTAACTTTAAACTAGCAAACTCTTGAACCAAAAAGCGTGGTTGCTCTACAATATGTTAGTAACAATTTTCCTTCAGGAAAAAAAAAAACTGATGGCAGGGTATAAAAAAGCTACCATTCAAAAAGATTTTGAATCAACCTGCAAAGACAAAAACAGAATATGGTTCTCCTTTGTATCTTGGATAGGAAAAACTATTATTGCCTTACATTAGCTGCATAACTTGTTTCCAGGACTATAGTTTTCTCCGTTTACTTCTACTTCTGTTCTAACTTCTCCGCTAGTAGGTCTGCAAGATTCCAATGAAAAATGCAATATATTTCACCGCAAGAAATAAAGAATATGAATCATATTATGCTATTTTAACATAGTTTAAATCCTTGATTTGAATAATTCCAATGTCTTTGACCTCACTAGATGGAAAATGGATTTCCAGCATTCCAACTTGAATCAGGCAAACAACTCTGTGCAGTGGTCAGTCCACAAGTGCATTAAGCCAAAAGTACCAAAAAATCTATTTATTTTACTCGGTTAAGGGAATGTACCTATGACTTTGAAGGGAGTATCAGCTGATTTAATAAGCATCAGCTCAGCTGATTAAATAAGCATCAGCTGATTAAATGTTTCATCTTTGGAAAAACCATATAATTACTCCAGTTTGAGGAGAATCTAACAGATTCCAGATCTATACTGGAGAATGGAGATGCACATTAGATGAGTTATATGTGAGAATTGATATAAAATAGACACTTGATAAAAAGGCAGAGACCATAGCCCTTTTATGCAAGAAAACAATTGTAGATGCTAATGTTCACCTGTTAAGTTGTGTCATATCCCATTGTATCTGCAATTTCATAGTGAGTTTTAGGCCTTGGAACCAAATATAAGTAAATTACCTCGAGTATGTGTTATTCCTCTGGCAACATGTAAGTTTAAGCCTCAACAGTGAACAACAATGGTTGTAATGCTTTTCCTTAACTAGACACATGCTACTTAAACAGTTAGAGGGATTACTTAGACCTTAGATATAAAATTTGTAGATGGACTTTTTCTCTTACTCGCTCAAAGGGATGAAATATTTTTTGCAGCTTTGTCATTATTCTCTGAAAATGTATTTATTTTTTCTTCAGAAAGGGAAAAGAAAGTTTGAATAATAGATTTAAGTGGTTTAATTTACTAACTTCCAACAATATTAATGCCATTACAGCTAGAAGGCCACTATTCAGCTGAGCTACATTGATCCACCCATGCAGTACAAATATTTTTTTTTTCTCAAACTTATTCCCCTACAGAAGTCCTTTTTCATCCTCTTGTGAGTTAAAGTTGTTTAGCGAGTGTTTGGTTAGCCGACTAAATAATTTGATTGCTGATTGTCAATATATGCATCGTTAATTTAAAAAATTTACGTTATTTGATTGGCCAATCAAAAAATCATATTTTTATACCAATGCATATTTAATAATCGCTCAATCAAATACCCCCAATAATCGCTCAATCAAACACCCCCTTAGTCTATTGGTATATTATTGGGGCCAAAAAGTTCAACTGTACTTTTATTACGATAAATTTTAGTAACTATTTTTTATAATCTAATAAGTTCACCTTTTGAAATTTCGTCCAAATATGTTATACTTTAGGAAACTGATGTAATATACCTTTTTTATATTCCTCATAAAAAGGATTCCATCAACACCTTTTACTTTTATCTTATCTGTTAGTTATAACTAATATACGTGTTTAGTCTTATCATTATCATGTATTTGTTTATCAATAGGTTCATATATCCTTTCTATAAATATTGTAAACAAAACACAAGAAATGTAACAGAGAAATATAACTCATTTTCAAATATCAAATTCTTTATAAGAACAGCTGCAAAGAATAAATTCACAGTATGTTGTCTATTGAAGTTGTGCCAATCATGGGTTTCAAGTTCAGTACATACAAACACAAAGGTATAACCTAGCGGTGAGTGCATATTTCTTAGGCAATAGACTCAGAATCGATTTCCCTTCCCCAATGTTAAAAAAAAAAGTTCTGTACATACAAGTCATCATATATGCTCAATGCATATACGTAATTATAATAACAAATTGTACCATAAATGCTGTAATTCTAAATACTCGATGCATGTAGTTCAACTGCATTTCAGAGTTCTTTTCCTCAATATATCCTACTTTTCAAATCATGCTACAAGGTAGTTTTGAGGTTGAATACTGATAACATGACAATTGAAGAACTATCCATGTAAGGTTTAATTCAACCAGCGGCAAATCATTGAGGTACCCAACTAAAGATTCAATAAAAGCCCTCAGCCTCTACACCTCAATCCAAAAGCACATCTCATTTTTATTACCACCCAAATATCATAGAAAACTACATAATGGAAGTTAAGGATTGTGCAATTACATGGAAGGTTTCGACCCAAAAGTGGAACAAGCCCTCTGTAATAGCTGCAGCCCACGTATACACACGTACATTGGACTATTACACACACGTACACCCACATGAAAGAGCAGACCTAAAATGAGAGAGAGGTACTGGTTAAGGATCCTTTACCCAAGGAACTCTTGTGATGCATAAAGCCTTAGAAACCCATCAAGCAATACCTTGACAATATGGGGTTGTGCTTGGACTCTGAGTTCACTAGCTTCAAAAGGGCTGAGAGCTAGATTGGCAAATTTTGAGAATTTAAGAAAAATAAAAATTCAGTCAGAAATTTTGAGAAAATATTTGATTGGATCCGACCAAAATCAACAAGAATCCAACTGCGAAGTCCGACTAAAAAGATACGTCTTAATAAAAAAAATTTCCTCCATACTACAAAGAAATCTGATTATTTTTTGTCAGCTTTGAAAATTTTCAGTTTCTTGTGCTGTTGGATGAATTAATATTTTTTAATAATTTTATAATTTTAATATAAGTATTTAATATCTATGGAAACTTGGATTCTCTAAGACTGTGAAAAGGAATTGGAATTCCTACTTGTCAGTTATTCTTTCTTGCCCATGAGACTTTAAAGTTATGTCTCCATTAATATATTGATATTTTGATACTTTTCATCTTAGCATAACTACAACCATATTTTTAATCAATCCTTGAATAGTTCAATTTAGGTAATATTATTGTATTTACATAGACAATAACAACTTCACAAAATCATATACAAGTCGCATCATTTTATTATTTGAGGCATTATTAGATTACCATCACAAGTTCATCCTCATTTGTAATTCTGCAAAACCAGGATTAAACCTCTCATTCTCACTGGTGCCACTCAAAAAACTACTATTTTACTCAACTGAAAACTCAAACAACATAGTGTTCCTGTATGTCTCACCAGGTTGAACGACCACCGACGGGAAGTTCGGCTGGTTTATGGCATTAGGAAATCCTTGTGTCTCCAAACAGAGCCCTGAATGTTTTCCATAAACAGCACCTCCTTTACCATTAACTCCATTCACATAATTTGCAGTGTAAAATTGCATCCCAGGAGCATTTGTCCACAAGTTAAGAACCCTCGAGCTTGAGGGATCCTTGACTTTTGCAGCATGTTTCAAACCTGATTTCTCTTCTCCACAGTCTAGCACATAGTTATGATCATAGCCTAAACCTACTTCATGTATTGAAGCATCAATCTTCTTCTCAGACGTGAAATCAAAAGGGGTGCCTTTAACTGGCACGATTTCACCAGTAGGTACAATGTTCTCATCTACAGGTGTAATATGAGATCCCCATATTTGAATCGAATGGTCAAGTATGGTTCCTGAGTTGTGGCCTGCTAAGTTCCAGTAAGTATGCTGGGCTAAGCTGACTGGAGTGGCTTTGTCCTTCGGCACCGCTTCCATGTCAAGCCTCATTGTCGTTCTTGAAGTAAGTGTGTAAGTTGCAGTGACAGAAAGATCCCCAGGGTAACCTATTACCAGGAAAAACAGAAAAGATCAGGGAGCAAGAGAAAAAGAGAAAAAGAAAGACAGGTGAGCAATTGAGTACCTTCCTCTCCATCACGGCTTTGGTACTTAAAGGTAATTGATGGGTTTTCACCTTTCTTATATTCTGCTACCTCCCATATTGCCATATCAAAACCCTTCATGCCACCTAAACATTAGAAGAAGTGTCAACATTTACATGCAAGAACAGTGTTAAATGTGCACTTGATCTGGAATCCATATCAGCTACATAGTGAAATTATCTATCACTGTCAAAAGAGTGTCAAAAAATTATAAACCATGAAATGAGAAATTGTAATAGTTACTGCTGTAAACTCTGCAGATCCATTATTCTTGTCTCCTCAGATAGGAAATGTTCAAAATGAGTATTAAAGTAAGCCATTCCGAAGAAGCCTTCGCTACATAAAAAGGCAAACTTGCACTCAGATATTTTACCCAGGAAACAAACTGCCGTGACCTACTTTATAAAACAAGCATACATGGATCATTTTTTAATGCTTCGCCATATTGCAAGTTGCAGGATACTTGAGAATTCCAATCAAATATAATTGTCAGATAGTAGTTAAAATTATGCCACATAGAATACTTTCTTCATTATTCCTCTCGTATTGTTCAAATACATTCTGAACCCACAAGAACTTGTGAGTGGGTTTGAATTGATTTTTCTCAGGAGGAATGATTGTTTTTCAAAACGAAAAGACATTTTGATTGACTTAAATGAGTAATGGGATGAATTTAAAAATTTTGGACATATAAAAACTTCACTATCCCACCATTACAATTTACTTTCTTTTATGTGACTGCTATTACGAAAACTGCCAACACCATGTCCACTGCCACAGTTCCCCAAATACTTCTGTAACCAATGCCAATTTATCACCATTGATGCCAATACCATCCCATCATTGAACATTTCCATTTCCCTTTGAAAATTGCTCATGGATACAACAAAACTTCAAAAAGATTTCTAATTTTGACTAAAATGTTGTGTCCCTGAAATGCCAAACTATATTTTCTTTTTCATCTTAACTTTTACCACTGGACATCATGAATCAAGCTACAAAGTTAAAAAAAATGGGCCATATAAGCCCTTCAAAATAAAAATTCAAAAACTACAGAGAACTATCGACACCAATGCAATATAGCAACGTTAACAGGATTGAAAATTTACACAGACATGATTAAAAGAGATGAAGAATTTGATGTTTACACACCATGAAGACTGTTTGGAGGTCTGTTAATGGGCAAAGTGTAGTCAACCCCATTGAGAGTAAACTTTCCATCTCTGATCCTGTTTGCCACTCGGCCCACAATGGCTCCAAAATAAGGTGCAACGCGTTTCTGGTCACACATACATATATTAAAAAAAAACAGAACTATCAACAGAATTATTATGATTCCCTCAGAAACCTAATGCAAGCAACCAACTAATCCATTTACAAAACCCATTCTAAAGGGAAATCCCACTAACAATATTGGCTAGAAAGAAAGAACAAATGGATTTGCATGAAAATTTGATAGAATTTAGATCATATCATTTCCAAAACAAACAATGGTTCTTCTTATTTTTCCTAAAGCCAATAAATTTTCTTCAATCAGTTAGATTAGAATATAAAATCACAAAATAGAAATGAATAGAATTACCAGATATGGCTCAACAGAATCGAATCCAAGAACAATATCAGCTAAATTCCCTTCAAGATCAATAAACCAAGAAATGATTAAAATTGAATATTATTTTTTAAAAAAAAATTAAAAAAATAAGCAAGCATTAACTACCATTTTTGTCAGGTACGGACAAAGAAGTAATGGTGCAACCCAGATTGGTGATCTTGACGATGATGGTGTCATTGTTGAGTTCAAAGATTTCCGGTTTCTTGGTATGATCTGCCATAGCTTGAGAAACACTAGAACAGAGGAGAGAGAGAGAGAGAGAGGAACAGTGTTTTTCAGTGTTTGGTGGCTTGTGTGTTGCATTTTATATTTGGAAAATGTTGATGATGTCCTTATCCTTCTCCCCCGAATTGTTGTAACGTACGTGGAACCAACTCATAGCGATAATTATAATCATAGATTTGGTCTGTATTTTTTATTTTTTATTTTTATTTTAATGTCTGATTTATAATAAAGTATTTAAATAAAATAAATGTACAATAATATAGTGTTTTACTTCATTTTATATTTGCCAGATAACTGATTAGACATTTTAAGCCTCGTTTTCTCAATAAAATCATAATATTTGCATTAATAGAACTAGAAAAATATCAAACTAACCTTACATATGAAAATATAATTTTATGAGAAAATGCCTTATGACTGAACTTAAAGGCTTACATAACCCATCACAAAGAGAAAACCTATCTATCAATTAAACCCATTTCCACTACTAACAAACCAAAAAGAGAGAGGGCTCTGATGGGACGAGATGACAATAAAAAAAGGTAAAAAATGCAGGTGACAATTGAATTAAATCCTAAAAAGCATGAACTAAATATTTTTTATTGTGGTATGAGCAAGTCTAAGAGTTACTAAACCAACATTGAATTACTTCCAAATGGAATTTATGAGAATAATGATAAGAGGTGATAAAATCTCCATACAAATAGCAAAACAAAATTTACTAGTTACAACACCATAATTCAAACAAAATTTATTTACCGTTCTAATCTATTAATTCATTTCTTGTATAATAAATTTCCTATGCTAAATTCTTCTTATTCAATTTAATATTATGTACATTTGATCAAGAACTTGTTGATCGATCTTGATAATGAGAGTTTTGGTTATGCTAGATAGTAAGAGGAGAGTGAAAGTTTTAGCGATCGAGTCAACACCTAAAGTTAGATTGATCAAGATCGATGTTGAGTGAATTCACAAAATTAGAGGGATGAGCAAATCCGTTTAGAGAGTTCATGAGAGAAAATAAGTATTTATCATCTTCCTTTATAAAATTAGAAGAAGAAGAGAAAGATGTATAGTTTTTCTAAGAAGGTTTTTACAATGGTCGAGAGTAGAAAGAGAACTAATATATTCAAAAGAAGATAGTTATTGTTGAAAGGTAGTTTTGAGAGAATATAGATATCAATTTGTCTCTTCTTCTTCTTGTTTAAGAAGAGAGAGCATGTGGTTAAATATATATATATATATATATTTTTTTTTTTTTTTTTGCTTCTTCTTCAATTTTAATTTCTTCTTCCTTTTGGCCCTTCAATGGTGTCTCTACCATTAAATAAAAAGAAAATTGTAGATACAAAGACATTAAAGCAAAAGAGAAAGGATAAGAAAAGAGAAGGAGTTCGAAAGGTGATAAGATAATTAGAATGTAAGTTTAGTTTAGTCTTTTTCTAAATTTTTTTATGCAAATTTGATGTGACAATCTGATTTTCTTGAAAAAATGGATCAACAGTACCTAATTAACTTTAAAACAAGTATAAAATAAAATAAAATATCATATTAATGAATATTTGTTTCGTTCAATTACTTGATTGTAAAAAAAATTATTAAGACACTAAAATATAAAATTATAAAAGTAAAAACACTAAATTTATAGTCTCATATATTATCAGGTTAAATTTTTCTCCTAAATTTTTAGGGCTATTTTTTTTTTTTTTTTTTTTTTTTTCATCCTGAATTATAGTATAAATAAAGATTTGATTTGTTAAATTATTTTATAAAAATTTAATTTAAAAATCCAGGGTGGGAATTTGCAAAAGATCGATTTAATGGATTAAGTAAATAATTTTTAT
>CANXYC010755271.1:0-18834 GCA_948193065.1 Aleurites moluccanus | reverse complement strand
GTAATTGATAAATGGAGGATATAAGGGGATGTATGTTATATTGGGAGTGTATTTTATATGTTTTGCGGATAGCTTAAGTCAGAGTTTCAAAGGAGACTCTGTCAGTTTTTCTGCAAGCATGTTTGGTAATATGATGTTTTTTAAAAAAAATATGACCTAAAATGTATCACAGGTTAAGTAATGAATGTAATTGTTTAAGCATGGGTTCTTCGTGGTACTGGTGGCTTAGGCATTACCCGTACCCTACGACCGTCATAGTCTAAAGTTAGGCTGTGACAAAATAAATCACTAACAACCAGAAATTTGAACTTACCTACTCAATTTCTTAGGTTGGCCAAACCCTAGCCTTCAAATGTTACAACTAAGATAAAATTAGAACTTGGTTTGAAGAAATGGAGCATATGAGATAAATATTTTACCAAGGCTTAAATGAAATCTCCAAAAGCTTCAAATATTCAACAATGGCCGAACAAACACAAGGAAGAAGGAGAAGTTTTCTTCTTCAATGGATGAGCTCATGGATTTTGGGTGAGAGAAAAACAAAATGCAGATTTGTTTTGTTTAATTTAATAGTTAGTGGGGTTTTGCCAAGTAATCTAGTACATCCAATCTCATAAAGCATATTTTAAGTCCTACACATTCATCCTTAGGATTAGAAAGTACCAATACCTTGATTCATTGAATCAATAGGAGTAAAAGTGTCACTTACTCCTCCCTCCTGCTCTTTTACTCCAATTGGGTCCTTTTAAATTACCAATTAAATCCCTACTCTTTATTTCCATTTGAAATCAAGTCCTATTATTTTTGTAACCCAATTTGGCTATTTTATTTTATTTATTTATTTTATTATCATTATTTTATTTTTTCCAAAGAATTAATTAACAATTAATCACACATGTAAACTCATCAAATTAATTCCAATTAAATAAATAAAAATTCCCGAAGGTCCTTAACAATACTAGGCTTGGTTAGGACTTGGTGTTACAGAAAAGGCCTAGACTTGGACTTGGATTTCTAGGTACATTGAGACACAATTATATAGTGATTATAAAACCCTAAAATTTTGATTCAATTATTGGACTGTTCTCTTAAGTATCGGTTTGATAACACCGGTAATAATTACCCAAACTGAAGAGTTAGTTCAACACCAAATTTAATATTATTTAAACAGACACATGGGTAATAAGAGAACTAAAATAATTTATTTATTGATAAAAAAAAGAAAGGAAAAGTGTTATGGAAGATGGAAAATCAATAGAATGGACAAATTGTAAATAAGTGTAATTTTAGGGGCATTTTTTGAAACCTGCAGTTAAAACTCAGAATTTGACCCAGAGTAATTTTATATGATAGAACAGCCTAAAATAAGCCCTTTCACTCTTACACTGATATTTGATTCTCAATAGAAATAACATAATTAATTACAGAAAGTTATCAGGTAAAAGTGCAAATAAGAAAAGTGTGGGGGCTAAAGTGCAAATGCCCTAAACTTTGGCATATAAATACATGCCTTAGGATATTTTCCAACCAAACTTCTTCTTCTTCTTCTTCTCTTCTTAGAATCAAAGGAAGAGCAAGATTTCCATATTTGCCTACTTTGAAGAAATTGAAGAATCAAGCGGTATTTTGGCAATTTGGAAGCCTAGGTGAGTTTAATATACATTATATTACATAATTGATGCAATATGAGTAATGCTTAATGACTACTAATGATAATGATAACGACAAAGATTGTGATACCAAAAATGATATTGCTATAGTGTGATTGTGACACGATATGAGATAAAAATATAGAATTGCCATACTTGTTTATTAATATCGTGGAGTTGAGGATATAAGGATGGTAACCAATTGGGAATGTAAATTTCTTTGCAAGTTGTGTTATTAAAATTATATTTTGGGTAATAGATTGAAAATATATAGGAGATTCTGTCAAAAATTCTATAAGGTGTTGATAAACAAAATTTGAATGAGAATGAATGGACTCGAATGTTTATTTAAGAATGTAATTGACATGTTAATGGGTTCTACGAGTGTTCGTGTAATACCCTGAAAGTATGATACAGCTATCAAGCAAATTCATTAAGCATCAGACCTATAGCATCAGTAGTAATTATTCAGTTTAAGGAATTAGTACAGTATTAAATTTACGATTTATTTTTCTTAGATACATGGGTAATGAAAGATCAAGAATAATGATAGTTAATGATATGAATAAAGTATGGAAAAGTGTTAAGAATGATGAAAAATCAATAGAACGGCAAAATCGTAAGTAAGTGAAATTTCAGGGGCATTTTGGAAAACCAACTATCTAGGACCCAGAATTATTCCAAGAGCTGTATAATGTTAAACTACAGCTAAAAATAAGCTTATTCACTCACCACTGTGAAATCTAAAACTGAATAGAATTGATAGAATTAAATACAAAATGCTTTCAGGTAAAAATATAAATAATGAAAATTTTTAGGTGAAAAACCTAATTTCCAAAACATGCCACCTATAAATACAAGACTTAACCAATTTTCCACCCATTTATCTCCTTCTTCTTCACTTCTCCATGTTGGCCGAACCATTCTCCACCAAATTTCATGCAAATTTTCGAGGAAAAACCATAAAAAACTTAAATTCAAGCCTTGTGTAACCTAATTCCATCCATTTCTCACCAAAAAGATCAAAGAAAACTAAAAAATTCCACTTTGTAGATTTTGGCCACTTCATCAACATAAGGTAACTTGATGTTTTCTTCATTTTTTAAGTTAATTAGGTGTTTTAGATGTTGAATTAGATGGGTTTAGCATTAGATTGCATTAATTTGTTCAAATTGATGAAAATCCCAATTTCAAACCCTAATTAGGTTATGTTTATAACCAAACCCTAGATTTAACTTCCATAATATATAATTAAGTTAGACTATGTTTAAATATATCCATTGGAAGCTAATTTAGTGATAGTTTTAGTGTAGAATCAATGAAAGAGCAAGATTGCCATATTTGCCTACTTTGAAGACATTGAAGAATCAAGTGGTATTTTGAAAAATCTTCTAAAGCATGATTATATATTAAGTAAAATTGACAAATTACATTTAAGTCCTCAAACTAATCATTAATTATACATTGACCACATCTTCTTCTGCAATTTATTCTGTTAATTCTTTTAAGAATTAGATTTCAAAATGGGAACTGAAATAGCTTCTTTCTATTTGTAGTTTATTATAAAAATAGTTTCAGAGCCATTTTGAAACTCATACAGTGTATTTCCTACTATACCTTTAAAGTTCAACTTATTTATAATTTTGTCATTATTCAAATTTTCAGTATTCCAAAATATTTTTCAACTTTTCCTTTTCACTAAAATTTTACATATATATATATATATATATGATTCTTTACCCCCTGGTCTGAATCAGAAATTCATCTATCAGTGTAATTAACATCGACATTTTTCACGACAGTATCACAAATGCATTCTACCTGGGGTTCAAAAAATTTTCCTTAATTATCTCGGTGTTCTCAGTCCGATAACTAGTTATATTATTATGTTTTTATGGTAGTTTTCTAGGGTATTACATTCTACCTCCTTCAAATAAATTCATCCTCGAATTTAAAATAATATGTACCTTAATGCTGGAATAGGAATGGATACTTGGCCTTCATATCATGCTCGCTCTCCTAGGTACACTCCTCCATCGTTTGATTCCTCTAAAACACTTTTACCATCGATATTTATTTATTCCATAGTTGCCTGACCTGTCTATCTATAATCTCTACCGGTAGCTCTTCATATGACAAATCTTCATTAACACCAATATCTTGTACTTCCAATACATGAGATGGATCAGGCATATACTTCCGTAGCATCTAGATATGAAATAATGGATGAACATGGCTCAAATTAGGAGGAAGAGACAATCTGTAAGCAACATTGCCGATCTTCTCTAATATCTCAAATGGCCCTACATATCTTGGTGACAGTTTCCTTTTCCCCAAATCTCATCACACTTTTCAGAGGTGAAATTTTGAGGAATACATGATCAGCAACTGCAAAGTGTACATCTTTTCGCTTCGAGTCTGCATAACTCTTCCGTTTGCTAAAAGCAATCTTCATTTGTTTTTTAATGATAGGTACATTTTCCATTTTCTCCTTTATCAATTCTAGGCCTTCCAACTGTTTCTCACCCAGTTCTACCCAACATACTGGAGATCAGCATTTTCTACCATACAGTGCCTCATATAGAGCTATACCAATCAATAAATGGTAAAAGTTGTAGTAAGAGAATTCAACAATGGAAAATATTGATCCCAGTTACCTTTGAAATCCAGAATACATAATCGTAACATATCCTCTAATGTCTGGATAGTTCTCTCTAACTGTCCATCAGTCTGTGGATGGAAAGCTATACTGAATTGTAACTGAGTACCTATAGCCTTCTGGAACTTCTGCCAAAATCGAGAAGTAAACTGTGTACTCCTATCCGATATAATAATCAGTGGCACTCCATGAAGCCATACAATCTTATCCACATAGAGCTGTGCATACTAAGCTGCTGAATAACTGGTCTTAACCTCAAGGAAATGAGCAAACTTTGTCAATCTATCCATAATAACCGTAGGAGTCATAACCTTGTGTAGTCCTTGGTAAACCAACTACAAAATCCATAGTAATATGCTCCCATTTTCACTCTAGCAACTCTATCTCTTGAAGCAAACCAGATGGCTTTTGATGCCCAAAATTAACCTGCTGACAAGCTAAGCATATAGACACAAATCTAGCTACGTCCCTCTTCATATTAGGCAACCAATAACATCTTTCAGATCATAGTACATCTTTGTAATTCCATGATGTACAATATATAAAAAATAATGAGCCTTTCTCATAATCTGATCTCGTAGCCCATCAATGTTCGGTACACATAACCGTTTCTCACATTTCAATACATCATCCTCTACCGTAAACTCTGATGTCTTGCCATTCTGAACATCACCCTTTAGCTTTAGTAGATATAGATCCCTATCCCTTTCCACCTTAATATCATCAATCAATAGTGGCTTAACCCGAAATTGGGCTATCAGAGCCTGGTTATGATCCTTGAATCCCAAATCCAACTCTATACCTATATCAACTAACTCCTTCATCTCACAGATCAATGGTCCTCTAGAAACTGAGATGTGAGCTAAACTGCCCATAGACTTCCGGCTCAGTGTATCCGCCATTACATTAGCCTTATCCGGATGGTAAAGGATTTCACAATCATAATCCTTAAGTAGTTCAACCCATATGTGCTGCCGGAGGTTCATATCCTTCTATTGCAGAATATATTGCAAACTCTTATGAT
Organism: Aleurites moluccanus; assembly: GCA_948193065.1. Lineage (NCBI taxonomy): Eukaryota > Viridiplantae > Streptophyta > Magnoliopsida > Malpighiales > Euphorbiaceae > Aleurites > Aleurites moluccanus. The sequence goes on along the minus strand of CANXYC010755271.1, from coordinate 13,502 downwards.
CAGTATATATTTCACATTTAGTACCATACAAATAGTGCCTCCAAATCTTCAGTGAAAATACTTGTCACAACCTAACTTTAGACTATGACGGTCCTAGGGTATGGGTAATGCCTAAGCCACCAGTACCTCGAAGAACCCATGCTCTTACTTTTACATTCATTACTTAACTTCTGATACATTTAGGTGATAATTAATTTTTTTTAAAACATCTTAATAATCATGCAGAGAAACTGACAGAGTTTCCTTTGTAACTCTGACTTAAGCTATCCACAAAACATATAAATTTGCACTCCCAATAATACATACATCCCCTTATGACCTCCATTGGTCAATTAGAACTCAAAATGCACTTCAATATTGGCAATCACATCTCATAGCATATACATACCATAATAAGATCATATATCATATATATGTACAACATATACATTATCATATCATATCTGATTACTATTGATCATTTTAGACACTTTACTTTAGTCATTCCAAACTCTCTATACATTATATTCCAGGGAACTTCTATACACAGGAGTGACCTCAAAAACATACATCTGATCTAAGGCTGGAAATGGTGTAGCCAATGGATGACTGCCTCACTGAGGTCCTGAAAACATGTAACCACTGAAAGGGTGAGTATAACATTATACTCAGTGAGTCATTATATATATATGAGTATGCAATAATATTCATGACAGTCATATCTATCCATTAATGATCAGTAAATAGAAATGTTGGTGATAGCATGATAAAATACATATCATGGATCATAATACATATAATATAATAGGAGCCTGTAACATGTTATACTGTATCATATAACAATTGTAGCTTCACTTCATCTCATTTCCTCCAATCATCCATTTCCAATCAACCATATCATGGCATAGGGAATTTCCCCCCTCCCTAGCAGAGGTCATAATATATATCTGTGATCACAGCCGATGGTTTGTTTTTACATCATCGAAGTAGTCATGTTATAACATATTATATGCAAATGTCTCATATAGCTTAAACATATTAAAATAAGTCTCAAATAGGACTTAAATGATGATATATATCATTATAAGACCCAAAGAAAGGGTTTGGCTCAATTTCATATTTTTGTCCGCCGGGGCCAGGCTTGCGTTGCCGCAACTGGCTCCCAAATTACGGGTCCGTTTCTCATTTTTCAAGCACTTTCTAGTTTGCCTTGAAATCAAAATATACATGGCAATTTCTTTGTACCAATAACAAGTAAATATATATAAAAGACAATTGGGCTTGGTTTCAGGTCAAAAAGCCTTTTAGAATAAATTTTATAGCCATTCAAAGTTTATGCCAATTATAGGCATTTCAGAAGCTCTGTTTTTGGTCAATTTGGCAAAATTGCCCAAATGTGGATCATTAATAGTTTTTAAGCAAGGTTATCATTTCATATGCATAAATGCATGAATTATGAAAGAATAATGCATCATACATATATATAGACTCACCTCTATCAACTACTTCCTAAAATCTTTTACAACAGACCTAGTTAGCCCGTGATTCCCCGTCCACAGCTCTAGCTTGGGACGATTCTCCTATAACAACCAAATTAGTCTTATAAGACACATATCCACTATAAACTGTATCAAAACACATATCATGCCATATTAAGGCATATTCAAGTATATTAACACATAACAACATACATTATACACATATTACACATTAAGCACATCAAAGGCCCTATATCACATTTTTAACACTTTTCATACCTTTTATGCATCAAATGCATTTCCATCACCATAAATCATTCACATTACACATATTCTTCAATATAATGCTAAGTTATGAACTTCCAAACACTTAGCTCAATATTCCACAACAAACATACACAAATTTCCAATTATGCTTCAAATCACTTATACCATTCAATCTATCCACATTTAACCTTATACATTTCAATCATTTAAGCCATTATACTATATTTAAGTCTTAGTTCCTCATTTTCATTTACCTAACACCTTAAAGTAATAAAAGTCCATATGTTATCACTTTAATGGAAATCGTTCCATTCTTCCATTTTTCAACACCATTCAAACATACAACATTAATATACACCAAATGCATAACATATAATCATTTAAACATATCAAACATCAAAGCACTAAAGCATTGTTCATGCTTCCAAGTTTCGGCCAAAACATAATTCATTCCAAATGTGTTTCTTTCCATCATTTAACCATCCATTCATGTTAATTACATCAAATACACATCATTTATACCATTAAACATCAATGTTCTTTATCACCATATTCGGCCATTCTTAATTTTTTAACCAAATGAGTTTGTTTCCATTATTCAACCATATATTCATGTTAAACACATCAATTAAACATCATTTGAATCAAAAGAATCATCAAAACATCAAATTAATTCCAAGTTCTTCCTATTAGGGTTTCAATCCAACTTTTTGCATTTCAACCATACAAAATATGTTTTGATCACTAATAAACATCAAGGAATATCATATAAACATCATTGAATCAAAAGAACTTCAAAACCATTAACTTACCAAAAGTTCTTCAAAATCTTCTTTGAATTAATTCTTAGCCTAAATGAGTTTTTTCTTGAAATCTAAGGTTATATTTGTGTTTAGGCTAATGGAATTGATATGTTTTCATCCAAAAATGGAAGAAAAGCATAAAATTTGGTGTTGGTATAAAGTGGCCGAAACTTTTGGTAGAAGAACAATGGAAATTCTAAACTTTTTAAGCTTAAAAAAGATGACAATGGTGAAGTGGTGGGAAAAATCCACCTAAATATCAAAGTTGTGATTCCATACATTTGGTTCATGATAAAATTGGTGTAACCTAGCCATCCATCCATCCATCTTTCATACTTTTATGCCATTGGTTAATCAAAGTCAATATTGATGGCTATAGTATACATTTGCCACACCAAATCCAAAACCAAAGCTAGTAATCCTATACATTGTGCTTATGATAGCAATTTTGAAACCTATTCATCTAACCATCTATTTTTTCATCATTTAATCCAATGGTTAGATTTAATCAAGCCTAAATTGATATCATACGATTTCATACATAATATAATTCCATATCTCAAAGGAAAAGACCATATTGCCCTTAGTTCAACCGAAGCACCTCAATTGAGCAGCTTACCCGGCACAATTTTCAATCGGGTTTATTTCTCTATCAAATCTTCAAATAAATTAAATAACATCATTTCTAAGTCCTAATTTTCTTTTCTACCTTCAAATATCATGTTAATTCCATAAAAACTCAAAGGGGTGTGAAATGACCATTTTACCCTCAATTCACAAAATTTTAAGTTTTTCCCGATTTCTTCCTAACAGCCTTTGATGCACTTTTACATGTGTAAAAATGTCTAAAACATGCATATTCATTCAATTTAAACATAAACATGCATAATACATATCAATTTAAGCAAAGAAGGAACCCCTTAGGTTTGCCCTTTAAAACATAAGTTCTAAGCCATTCAACTAAGGTGTTACAATTATCTACCTGCTGTTTTATTGTTGATGCATATAGATTCACTGAGTATCTTATATACTCACCCTTTTATTTGTTAACCCATTTTAGGAAAGGAGTGGAGTGCAAAATCTTGTCATCTGTCATCCGGGGATTTCTGCTAGCCTTATTGATGTATACATTCTGGTTTTGTATTATTATTTTCATGTTCATAATCTAGCTACTCCATGGGGTATGTATGGGTTAGCTAGGAAATGAACATGTATATATGATATTTGATGATATATGAATTATATGATGTTTATATGATATGATATATGGATTATTATAGCTAATTGCAGAAATTTACAGAATGAATTACAGAATAACATAATGGATGGTAATTAACTAAAATGGATAATATATATTGTGGTTTATAGATTGTGCATGTGATACTGGGTTCTACGGGTGCTGGTCGCCATTGGCATCTCCCGTACTCTAGGACCGTCGCGATCTGGAAACGGGTCGTGACGTGAACCATGGAATTCCTTCTTCTTTTTGTTTCACCAAAACAGCTTACATAATCTCCATCAATTTCTTCTTTTTTCTCTTCTTTATCTCATCTCTTCCTTTCAAATTTCGGTTGATTTATTGGAAAAGTTGAAAGACATTTTTCTTTGGCTTTTTCTCCCCTCATATGGTTCGGCCACTCTTCCAAAAATGGCAGCCAACACTTATCTTTTGTACACTAAAACCAACTCCAAAAAAGAAATGAAGACAAAACAATAGAAATTTCTAGATTTAGTAATTTGTCACCATTCCAATTAATTAATAAGTCCATTAATCATTTTCTATCAATAATTTTCATTTTTGCTCTTCCTTGGCCGGCTACCTTGGCTTGTTTCTAGAAAGAGTGGGTCCCACAACTTTATTTAATTTCACTTTTGGCCCAAAATTTTTCTTATTTGCATTTTTGACCCCAAAACTTTCTGTAATTTATTTTGTCTATTATGATTGGATTCAACCTCAAGTGTGGGGAGTGAAATACCTTATTTTAAGTTGTTCTATCATTAGAAAATAGTTCTGGGTCATTTCGAGATCCCAAACAGTTGATTTCCAAAATTGCCCTCAAAGTTGCCTTTATTTATAATTTTGCCATTATTCTCATTTTCAGTATTCCAAAATATTTTTTTAACTCTTTCTTTTCACAATAATTTCACATAAAATTAACTTATTTAATCCCTCTAGGTTTGGGTCAAAAATCCTAAATTTAGTCGAATTGCTATTTTCTCGGCACTGTTCTCGGCACCGATGATTTTCAAAAAAGTTTTGTATTTGCTTTCTAACGGTGTCTCTAAAATTATTTCCATCATTTTAATGCTTTTAAACCATAAACTTAGAATTAAATCATGCATTCAAGATGAGATTTCCTAGGATATTATATTTATTTGCTTTGCTACCAAGCCTAAGAGTATGGTAATACATATTTGACTCATTGAGTATTTTATACTCACCCAATTAGTGTTTTAACATTTTTCAGGTTAGGAGTAAGGTGGTTCCCAGACTTTCTTCTCCAATTAGGACCAGTCATCTTTTGTAATGTAATTACTAGATATTGAACTTCTCTTTTGTAATCCTAGTAGCTCCATGGTACTGTAATTAAGTGAGCTTGTAATATATTGACTGTTGTGTAAATATTACTTGTAACTATTACTTAATATGCATAATATAATATGAATATGTTAATATGAAATGATAATGACAAATGAAATAAGAATGTTAAATATAGAATTGTTATAGTAGGGAATGATTATAAGTTTATAGTAGGGTTCTATGGGTATTGGTAGTATAAGCGATTCCCACATCCTAGGACTGTCATGCCCCAAAATTGGGACATGACATTGCGACTCTCTTTCGCGCCTGCGACTCTTGTGTTGCTGCTGTGACTTTTTTAGTACCACCCGCAACTATCATTCTTTAAGCTATTGTGTTGATTTTCGTGTCTTTTCCTATAAAAAGACATATAGCAATAATAATACAGTATATGAAGCACAAAATAACTTATCTCAAAGGTTTTATATACATCATCAAAATCAATAAGGGTTCAACATGATAGTTTAGTCAAGAACCAGAGGATTGGAACTGGGTTAAGTAAGCCCTCAATATTTATCATTTATGATTATTTTAAGTTAAAATGAGATTTTATTGGCATTTATTTGAGTAATGTAAGTGATTTAGAGCCATTAAACAGAAATGAATGAAAATGTTAAGGTTTGATGAACACTAAAAATGTCGATCCTTTGTAACTTTGAGATTTCTTTGAGAATGTTAAAATGGAGTTAATAAATATAAAATCGGATCTTGGACAGTCTATAGACATGGAATTATGGCTTGATTTTAGTTAGATATGAAAAAACCCTAAATGGGTTGTCTCTGTATATATAGGTTTTGGACATTGAATCATCTGAGAATTTGAAGCTTTGTATGAAAATTTTATTTCTGTTTGGAGGTGAGTTATGCATTTATATTGTGTTTATATATTGTCTCTATCATTTTGAACCAAACAATTCATTTTGAACATTTCCATTGCTATATATATATATAACCACTAAATTGTGTTGAGCTAATTTTGTCCTTATTATCCTTATTATTATTATTACTATTATTGTGTATTATTATTATTATTATTGCTTGAAAAGTTTATGGATATAAATACCACTCCTGTTACATAGTAATTAATTACAAAATTGAAATTTGCCACCCATTTCCCTAGAGCCAAGCCACTATTTGTGATGTTCATTCTACCTAATCCATTTGATTTACAATACTTATGTTGAACATTTATTATCAATGTGAAATATTTAAATCCTGAATTAAGTTGTGTGATTGTCATAACACCTTACCTATGAGGGATAAATCATGGGACTGTGTGCTCCAGTGACTCAACTAATAGAGTCTAATTTGCCAAGGTCCCACTTAGAAGGGACAAAGTTTCTCTAGGCGCGTGTTAGCGCAAACACAATACTCTGTATGGAGATCGTAATTCTCCTATTTTGTATGGGTGTCATCAAATTCCTGTTTTGTCTCTTTGTTATTTTGACAATTACATTTACTTTACCTTGCACATTTATATATATTGTTGATATGCCATTTCTTGCAAGCGCCCTCTAACTTATAATTATGTTTTGTATATGCTCTCTTTGATTTTATATTCTGAACATTGTGATATGAACCATTTTGTTTATTCTTATTATACTTAAATACATATATTGCTTTTGAACCTCAGTATTGTTTCTAAATCACAAGTATGACATATGTATAATTCATTGAGTTGAAGACTTACCCTTTTTCTATTGTGGTTTTCAGGTGCTAGAGTTGTTGGCCCAAAGACCAAGGATCACACTTCTTGATTTCTTTCCTCTAAGAAGCTAGTTTGAGTATTGATTCTGATTTATTTTGGATGTTATTATTATTATTTTGATGATATCGCAGGTTGATATGACAGATAGATGATGATTATGATTTGGATTTTTTATGCATAAATATGTGATGTTTATTGTTTGCCACGGGTTATATTTAAGGGTTCTACATGTTTCTAATAGCTTTAAACCTATCCAAGCCCTAGGACCATCACATCCTTGGAATTGGGGTGTGACAAAGTGATATTAAAGCTTAGGATAGAAGTTATAGTTAATTTGTGGCAATGAGTCTTATTAGGGAAATTATGGAGCAAAAGAATTATGTCTCATCAATATTTTGTTAATCTTTGTTTAGACTCTCCATTTTCATCTAACCTAAATCTGAATTTTTTGTTTTTGTTATCAATTTTGATATGCCTCATAGACGCAATCATGGTAGAGGTAGAGGATGGAGTCATCCTAGGACCGATGTTCCTTCTGAGGCTGGATTTATTAGTTGGATAGAGGATAATGAGATTCCTCCAGCACCATCATTAGATATGGCTCAGACATTTGAGCAGTTAGAGTGGAATTACAAGATGATTGCTTGCCTAGCAGAGACAGCAGGCTCCTCCAGTATAGGTGGCTCTAGCTTTACCACTACTTGTACACCGGTAGCTCATTCGGTTGTTCCTCCTCCACAAACTATAGTCCTTCAAGTCAAGGAGGTATCTTTTTTTTAAGTTTCTGAAGCTGAAGCCATTGGAATATAAGGGAGAGGTGGACCCTCCTAAGTTTTTAGAGGACATTGAGGATAAGGCCCAGATTCTGAGGGTTCTAGACAGGAGGTCAGTGAAGTTTGTGGGTTACCTTATGAAGGGTGATGTTTGTGAGTAGTTTGTAGGTTACCTTATGAAGGGTGATGTTTGTGAGTAGTTCAAGAAGATTATTTCTAGTTTGCTCCATGATAATAGAGAAATTACTTAGGCTGATTTTAAGGAGTTTGTACTTAAGGAGTTCCTTCTAGAGTTAATGAGGGAGGCTAGAGCTATAGAATTTGAGAGGCTTATGCAGATTCTTGACATGTCAATATCCAAGTATGCTAAAAGATTCAACTAGCTAAGTAAGTTTGCTCCTGCTTTGGTGCCTAATAAGGCGGCATAGATTCAGAGGTTCAAGAGTAGACTATTAACCCCATTGTTCAAGATTTTATCAGTACAAGAGTTTGATTCCTTCTCTACACTAGTGGATAAGATGAGGGTTATTGAGATTAGAGATCTGGAGGCCAGAGTAAGAAGTTCATCCAAGACATGTAAAGATGAGAGTAGAGCGAAGAGTATGGGTGTTACTATTCAGGTGTTGCAGAGTGGTTCTGGAGGGTCGGTCAAGCAGATCCCAATAGAGGCAGAGTACTTCCAAACACACTACATAGATGAGCTATGGTTAAGGTAGATTGGCATCTCCTAAAGTTCAGTTCCCTTTTTCTCCTACTTGTGGTAAAAAGCATTTGGAGCAGTGTTACAAGGAGTTGGGTGTATGCTTCAGATGTGGTCAGTTATGCCACATTGTGAAGGATTTTCCTCATGCATCTCACTTAGACAAACCTCCAATTTCCCAGACCATAGTTCATGTGGAGAGGAGAGGTGGTAGTGCTTAGTATGGTAGAGGGGGTATAGCCAGAGGTCAAGATATGGGTAAAGCTTTCGAATAGATAGCAGGACAAGCTACACTGCAGGCACCGACTGGCAGAGGTAGGGGAGAGTTTTTGCCTTGATTTAGCAAAAGGCTCAAACCTGAAACATAGTTGTGACAGGTATTATTCCTATTCAAACTCTAAATGCACGAGTATTGTTTGATTCCGGTGTCACGCATTCCTTTTTGCAAAGAAATTATCAATGGCCCATAAACTTTTGGATTGTGCATTGGTTGTGTCAACACTGTTAGAGGAGGAGATAGAGGTCAATAAAGTTTATCCTTCTTACTTAGTGGGCATTGGTGGTAAGAATTTGACGATTGACTTGGTTGAATTGCACGTTTTGGAATTTGATGTGATTTTGGGAATGGATTAGTTGTCCAAGTATTTTGTTGTTATTGACAACAACAGGAAGAAGATTGTGTTCCAGCCACTTCTAGGTGAAGAGTTGAGTTTCAAGAGGAGATGAGTGAGGTTCCTTATAATCTGATATCCACCATCGGGGCAAGAAGATTGTTAAATAATGGATGTCAAAGGTATATGGCATATATCCATAATAAGGAAAAGAAAGTGAAGGGCATTGACCAGATTCCTATTATGAATGAATTTATAGATGTGTTTCCAGAAGAATTGCCTGGGTTGCCATTAGATAAAGATATAGAGTTCAGAATTGAATTACTTTCAGGTACTAATTCGATCTTAATAACTTCGTATCGCATGGCCCCTATTTAATTAAAATAATTAAAGCTACAACTGAAAGACTTACTGGATAAGAGTTTTATTAGGCCTAGTAGTTCATCTTAGGGTGCTCCGGTGTTGTTTGTTAAGAATAAGGATGGGTCTATGAGATTCTGTATTAATTACTGACAACTCAACAAAGTCACCATTCGGAATAAGTACTCATTTCCCTGTATTGATGACTTGTTTGATCTGTTGAAAGGAGCGAACCATTTCTCTAAGATTGACTTAAGGTCGGACTATCACCAATTGATGATTAAGTAGAAGGATATGCTTAAGACTGCTTTTAGGACTAGGTATGGTCACTATGAGTTTTTGGTTTTGTCGTTTAGGTTGACAAATGGACCAACTACTTTTATGGACTTAATGAATAAGGTTTTCAAATCATTCCTAGATCGGTTTGTGATTGTGTTCATTGATGACATAATTGTGTATATTAAGAGTAAGGAATAGCGAGAAGATCATTTGCGAATGGTTCTACACACTTTGAAGGAACATCAGCTTTATGTTAAGTTTTTCAAATGTGAGTTCTGGCTCGATTGAGTTTGTTTTCTAGGGTATGTAATTAATAAAGAAGGGATTTTTATAGATTTGAAGAAGGTTGATGCAATTTTGGATTGGCCAAAACCACTTACCTATGTAATAGAAGTCAGGAGTTTTCTAGGTTTGGTAGGCTATTATAGGAGGTTTGTTCAAGACTTCTCCAAGATAGTTGCTCCTTTGAGTAAGTTCACTCAGAATCACGTGAATTTTCAGTGGTCCGATGAGTGTAAGGATAGTTTTCAAAAGTTAGAGACTTTTTTGGCTACTGCTCCGATTCTGGCACTAACTGCTGGTGAGGGTAGTTTTATGGTTTACTGTTATGTTTCAAAAGTGAGGCTCGATTGTGTTTTGATTCAAAATGGTAAGATAATAGCTTATGCTTCTCAACAGTTAAGGAAGCACAAGTTGAATTACTCAACTCATAATTTGGAAATGGTGGTGGTAGTGTTTGATTTAAAGATTTGGAGGCACTATATATATGGTGAGAAGTATGAGACCAACACTGATCACAAGTGTTTGAAGTACATCTTCCAGCAATAAAATCAAAACCTTAGGTAAAGAAATGGACGGAGTTACTTAAGGATTATGGTTATGAGATTATGTATCATCCGGGTAAAGCTAATATAGTAGCAGATGCCTTGAGTCAGAAATCTCTAGGGAGTTTGGCTCATATATAGGTGAGTAGATGACCATTGGTGAAAGAATTACAGAGTTTGCATGACTTGGGCATTCAATTTGACTTATCTGATACTTGAGCATTGTTAACACATTTTGGGTTTGAACCCTTGTTACTTGATTAGATTGGGGAAGCTCAAGACAGAGATCCTTGCTTGGTTAAGTTGAAAAGTGAAATGGAATCAGAAAAAGTTCTGGGATTCAACATTAGGGATGGTGTGTTAAGATACGGTACTCAATTATGTGTTCCTATAGTGGATGATTTGATAGAGCAAGTGTTAAGGGAGAATTACTATGTCGATTACAGTGAGCATCTAGGTGCCACAAATATGTATCATGATGTTAAAGATTCATATTAGTGGTATGGCATGAAGAGAGACATACCTAAGTTTATGGCTAAGTGTTTGACTTATTAGCAAGTTAAGTTTGAGCACCAAAAATCATCTAGGTTATTTCAATAGTTATCTTTGCTATAGTGAAAATGGGAGAGGATAACTATGGACTTATGGTAGGATTGTCAAGGACTTTCAGTGAACATGACTTTATTTAGGAGTTTGTGGACAGATTGACTAAGTCAATTCATTTTATGCTAATAAAGACTACATATTCAGCTTCTCAGTATGCCTAATTGTACATTTATGAGAGTGTAAGATTGCATAGTGTTCCGGTGTCATCATTTTTTTATATAAATAGTCAGCTTGATTCTAGATTATGGCAAAAGTTGCATGAGTATATAGGTACTAGTCTAGATTTCAGTTCAACTTTTCATCCTCGGACAATGTATAGTTAAAAAGAAACATCCAAACTCTAGAAGACATGTTGAGGATGTGCATTCTAGACTTTAGAGATAAATGGGACAAGAACTTATCGTTTATCGAATTTGCTTACAATAACATTTATTACTCTACGATTCAGATGGCACCATATGAGGCTTTGTTTAGGAGGAAGTGTAAATCTCCCATTTGTTAGGATCATATTTGAGAAAAGTTCATTGAAGGACCTGACTTAATCCGATATACATATGAGAAAATGCCTTCGATTCAAGAAAGGTTGAGAGTTGCTTTTAGTAGTCAAAAGAGTTATGCTGACTCTAAAAGAAAGGATCTTCACTTTGCCATTGGTGATAAGGTTTTCGTAAATATATTGCTGATGAAGGGAGTTATAAGGTTTGGGAAGAAAGGCAAGTTGTCTCCTAGATACATTGGATATTTTGAGATTCTGGAAAAAATTGGAGATGTATCTTATTAGTTAGCTCTCCCACCATATTTGGATAGTGTTCACCCAATGTTTCACATATCTATGCTTTGCAAGTATATTTTGGATCCTTTGCACGTATTACAAGCATAATCTTTGGAGCTTAACTCATATTTGACCTATGAAGAAGTTCTTGTAGCCATTATTGACAGAATGGTTAAAAGACTATGGAATAAAGACATAGCGATGGTAAAGGTTCTTTAGAGGAATCAGTCGATGGAAGATGCACCTAGGAGAGCAAGCTTAGTATACAGACTAAGAAACCTCAATTATTCCAGGAATAAAGGTATGATTTGTGCAAAATTCAAGGACAAATTTTTTGTTAGGGTGAAGAATGTAACACCCTCTATCTATATTGCATGTATTGTGAATTGTTGATTAATTTGAGTGTTATTATTATATCTGTTTATTTAAATGTGTTGTTAAGTCTCAATTTCTGATCCATCTTGTTCTGAGTTCTGTTAATTAGTTGTCTAGAGGTTGTGTGGTATGTTTAGGTTTGAATTGAATCTGTCAGGGATTAATTGGATGGCTTATGAACCTTACTCTACATTTTTGGGAAATTTCATTAACTACTGCTCCATTGAAACCATCAAACATACTTTGTCTATCAAGCTAGAAGGCCCATGGGCCTGAAACCCTTTCCACAAGCTTAGAGGGAAGCCCCACGAGCTTGGGACCATTTTGGCCTTTCCTACGGGCTTATAAGATTGCTCCATGCCTTTGCCACTTTTCCCTTTGCCACAACCTTGCAAATGATGCAAGGCATTGAACCTTTTTTGGATGATGCCCAACGAGCTTGGGAGCCCCACCTATAGGCTTGGCTTGTTCAATTACCTCCATGGCCTTGAGCCTTCTACATAAGCTTGGCCACTTAATTTCTTATGCCTCACGCCCTTGAACATTTCCCACGCCCATGGGTTAGTTCATTCTACCTATTTAATTGGCTCGGGCTCATTCTGCCCATTTCTTCTTCTTTCTTTTGTCTATGGTCGAGCCTCTATGCTCTTCAATCTATTCATAAAAACCAACATTTTCGTCATCCATTTTAAAAATCTAATCTATGAAGCAAGGGTTCACTAAATGTACCAAGGAAATCTCATAGCATTCAACTAGGGTTTGTCTGATAGTTTTATCGTGAACTAAAGGAATGTATTGGGTTAGGTAAGCCCTCAATCTTTATCATTTTGTTTTAAGTTAAAATTAGATTTTATTGACATTTATTTGAGTAACAGGAGAGATTTAAAGCCAAAAAATAGAAATAAATGAAAATGTTAGGGTTTGATGAACAATGAAAATGTCGATCCTCTGTAACTTTGAGATTTCTCTGAGAATGTTAAAATGGAGTTAATAAATATAAAATGGAATATTGGATAGTCCATAGACATGGGATTTATGACTTGATTTTAGTTAGATATGAAAAAACCCTAAATAGGTTGTCTCTATGTATATAGGTTTTGGATATTGAATCGTTTGAAAAATTTTGAGCTTTGTGTGGAAATTTTATTGTTGTTTGGAGGTAAGTTAGCATATGTATTATGTCTCTATCATTCTGAACCCAACATTCATTCTGAACAATTCCATTGCTATATATATATATATATATATATATATATATATATATATATATATATAGAAGTGATCTAAGTAGTGTTGAGCTAATGTTTTGAGGGTTTTCTGTAGTTTTTTTTTATTATCTATAATTTTTTTAGTGTTTTTTTATATAGTTTTGTGTTTTTTGTGTTT
>CANXYC010755242.1:0-12520 GCA_948193065.1 Aleurites moluccanus | reverse complement strand
TATATATATATATATATATATATATATATATATATATATAAGCAACACTAACACACATGTATTTCCTTCAAATAATATTCATTAAAGCTCAATATTAATAATCACTCAACTAAAATAAACAACATATTAATATTATTATTTTTAAAATTACATTATACCTGCATGACCAGATAATTCTCTCCTTCTTCTAAATTTATAGATAGTTCTATTCCCTCATTTTCTCTTTGCTCTTTATTTTGATCTTCATTATATCTCTCTTCTGAAGTCTGAGCAATTTCAGAGGTGACTTTCAGAATTTTTCTTTTTAGACAATTTTTTATATAATGTCCTTATTGACCACATTGGAGGCACACTTTAGTTATCCATCGGCGAATTCCCTTATGCTCTTTCCCACACTTATGACAATTGGGAACTAGAGGGGTTTATTCCTTTTATTTGTTTCAATTGGTGAATTTCTTCTTTCAGCTCTCTAATTTCTTGTCTTAACCTTTCCTTTATCCCTACAAACACAACTTATTCCTTGTCTTGCATTTTTCGTTGTATTCCAATCGGCATAATTGATTCTTCTGTTGGTGTGATTAGATTTGAGGCTACTTCTATCTCATCATGAGGTAAAACAACTCTATCTCCTTTGCTGCCTCTTCCTCTCCCACTACTCCTACCTCTACCCCTGCTTCTATGTCACACCCCGACTCCAGTGGTGCGATGGTCCTAGAGCAAGGGTAGGCTTAAGGCCACTATAAACTCGCAGAATACTTATATCCTAGATCTCATACATAACATATATCCACATCATACATAGTTATCAGAATGCATACATATTTCTATGAATCATATAATCATCATGCATGCATTTCCATACATCATCATATGATTTTCTCTTGTTCCTTACCGATCAAAAGATACATCTCACATCAATAAGGAATAAGGGCAACCCACAATGTATTAATTCAGACATCAAAATAATATCATCCTCAACGTTTAACTACGGAACTCTAGAGTATACTCCTCATACATATAAATACCATAATATAAAATAAAATACACCAAAAGTATTACATAGAGTCTTCTTAGAGGAATGAATCAAGAAGCTCTGTCATCTATGTCAGTTCCCTCTCGAGCTCCATTATCACCTGAAATCCACAAAAGATGAGTGAGTCTTCAACTTAGTAAGATATAAACATGCAATGCAAAGGTCAAGCCAAAGGAATATGGGTATGAAAGATTCATGAGGTTATGCTTCCAAGAGCATAAGTGCTCACAATCAAATAGCACTATCAAATCATATGATAAAACTGTCATCATCATCAGAATGCATCAGTAGACTTGCTACCTTATCAGAACAGAACGCATCAGTAGCCTTGCTACCTTATCGCAACACATATGCTTGGCCGGACATATGCCTAGAGCTCATGATCCCGTCTAGGTGGAACACTAATAATAACCCTATTAGTTGGGCTCCCAAAGTGCACAATGAACCAATGAATTTACTCTCATTGGGAAGAGCGTTCTACACATATACATGTCATAGTTCATATAGCTTAGACTTCACAAAGAATCATATTGGTCACAAGACCATCAACATATAAACATGAATTCAATCAAGTTAGTAAATAGGTTTCATATGAGCTTGGTCCAAGAAAGAATGACCAAGTCATTTACAACAAATAAAGTAATTGCACGGAACAAATTATCATTTATTTGAGAACATTATAGGAAATTCATTTAATAAGTTAACAATACAATATTTCATAACATGAGAATCATATACATGTATATTAGGAAGGATTAAACAATCAATTTCAAGGAAACAACATGCATATGCAATGTTTATACTTACCTCAAAGTAAACTATCCTCATATTTCCCTCAATTACTTGTACATTCAATAATCTCCTCTATTTCCTTGAGTTCTCCTCTCCTATGTCAAATCTCCAAATACTCATAATTAGGGTTTATACCCAATAATATCCATACATGGTAAATTCTTTTGATTATAATCATCTTTTAGAATTCTAATATGTTTTATAACATCAATTTAATCACTTTTTAGAGAAATGTGAAAGATTGGGATGAGTATCTACTATTCACCCAAAACCCTAAATCTATATATATATTGCTTATAATCCGTAATAAACACTAATGATGCTCTTAAACATCTATACTTAACTTATATTCATCTATTCTAACCTTAATTAACTTGTCTCAAGCTTAGAAGTGAGTTTGAAATAAATACCATAAATTCCTAGAAATGGAGAATCCTTGAAAAATCTGAAATATTGATGATTCTTAAAGGTTTGATTCTTGATTCTTGATTCTTGTGTTAATAGAGATAAAATAAGTGTTTGAAAAGAGCATTTAATGACTTTATGGGTGGGTGAAGTGTATTTATGGAGAAAGAAAGAGAAGGAAATGAAATAAATGAAATCTGAAAATGAAGAAAAAGGGTCGAATATTTATAGGCCCGTGTCTTCACGCCCGTGAATAGGATTTCACGGCCGTGAAGGCGACTATTCACATTAGGTTAGAAACACTTCTTCAAGGTCATGAATGGATGTCTCACGCCCGTGAATACAAATCTAAAGAGTTAACTAATTTACACATAAACTTTTCTCATGGTGGTGAATGATTTCTCACGCCCATGAAAGAATCAAATGGTTTTTCAAAATTAACTTTAGAATTGTGTAATTAAGTGTTGGTTTAGTGCTAAAATATATTCCATTTGTGATGTAGTTTCAAGAAGAAAAGAAAAGGAAAAGGAGAATGAGGAGTTGGATCACTCATTTTGTCTTTGCTAGAAAAAGAAGTCACTTCTTCATTTTGTATTTTGGAGGTGAGTAACATATATATATTCTCTTACTTGTATTTGAATTCAAATTAATTTGTTGTGAATACTACCACATTGTTCATTGATGATAAGGAATCCTAATTGTACATTGTTCCTTGTTGCTCCTAAATGAGCGTTAAACCCTTTGTTTTGAATATTAAAACTGAATGAATTAAGAATGTGATTAAAACTCCTATAATTTTGAAATGTCCTTCAAATTTGATCAATTTGACATTGTGTTGTTTATGATTGAAATGAGTAATTGCTATTCTTAACATTTATCCTTTATTATTATTCCAAAATCATCTTAGATAATATCATAACAGAAATTATAGTCATTGCAATAATTCTTTTAATTTTGACTGAGATACCTAATTGAAAGACCCTAATTGTTCATTTTTTTATTCATTTATCCATTTAATTATTTTATCAACATTTTTTTTTTCTGTTTTGTTACATATTTGATATAATTAATATTGACATCCCTTGTATACTATATATCTATTGAATAACCCTTGAAATCAATTGTAAATTATTATTCATTATATGTGAAATTTGAATATTAGCAATAATGGAACTACTCATCCGATGGAGTAGATATAATAATATCGGACTTGTGCACAAGATTACATAGTCATTCCCAGCTAAAAGAGGGGTAAGGTCATAGCCATGCGATTTGATTAATCGTATGACTTTATTGACAGACATGCTACTGGATTATAGTCTTTGCCAGATTTATTAGTAGTTATTGCTAATGATTACTAAAACATTGATTCATTGAAATTTGTTATATTGATACATTGATTCATTGATGTCATATCACCTTGAAACTTATATTTAATATTTTCCAACTTGATTATTTATTCATTATATTCATATTTATTGAATTATCTATAATTTTGATATATTTATTATACAAAATTTCAATGGCTAGTTCACTTTATTGTATTCCTTTATGAGAACTGAATTCGTTGATATATGTTATTCTTAAACCTTCCTTGTGAGAACTAAGCCTCACAAGTAAGATTATATATATATATGTTATTCACTGAAATTTATTTCACCTCTTTTAGTACACGATTCCAGTTATAACTTTTCTCTACTGTGAATCACATTTATCTATGTATTGTCTCAATTTTTGGTATTGAATTCAATTAGAAGTTTCATGATTTTTATTTAAAGAATTTGAGTTGTATATATAACAGAAAATAATAACTATATAATTAATTCTAATATACTAAAATGTGAGAACTTAATTTAATATACCTATATAAAAATGTGAGTGTTATTGTGATAATTATTGAAGTGTCCTATATATTGAATTGTTAAAATGGAATAGATGATTTGGAAATATTGTTTTCTGCATAATTGATTTATATTAAAAGGAGGGATAAGTAAATATCGAAAATAGTGTAAAAAATATAAAACCTTATAATTTTTTCATAAAATTTATATATAGAGATTTTACGAATTTAAAATGCTTTACACTTTTTTATATCTTACGACCGACCGTCATATCTCCATATGGCAATATTTAACAGAGAAAATGAGAAAGTCAGGTTTTTTTTTTCCACCCAATCCCTTTAATAAACTAGCAATTTTCTATGTTCATCGCATGTCAAACTCGTGAAGATTTCATATCAAATATAATTTTATTGATTTCATAAACATATAATTCTTTTAAATTACTAAATATAATAAATTAATTATCCTAATTCCAAGAAGCATAAATATCCGATTTCATGTTAATTTTTTAAATAATAATTTTCGAAATTAATATGCCGCTTAAAATTATTTGATTTCTAAACATAAAAAATTAAATAATTTAATACAAAATTCTCATATAACAATGTCATAATTGTTTATATATATATATATATATATTCAAACTAATAATAATTAAAAAAATAAAAATAAATAATAATAATAATAATAAAATTCTATCATTTCTTTACAAAATATCATCAATTTAATATTTCATTTTTTTTTATAAGTGGTAAACGTAAATTATCATTTGCCTGAAAAAAATTCATTAGAATGCACATAAATTTAATAAATCATATATAAATAAAAAATAAACAATTAACATATAAAAGCAAAGAAAATTATAATGTAATAAAAAAAATGAAAGAATTAATTTATACAAACAAATATATAAACATAAAATTGAATTAACATGTCAAAATAAAGGAAATTAAAACTAACAAAAAAAATTAATGAAAGATATATTATATCGAGAGATTAACTTTTAAAAAATAAATAAGATATTGATATTACAAAAAGAATGCAAATAGAAGGAAAATAGTAATATCATGAACATATATTTATAATCAAATTTTTCACTATATCTAAATCATTATTGAAATACGAATTAAAATATATTGTATTAGATTTTTTCTTAGATATTTTAATAAACTTCATTTCTATTATGATACAAAAAATAATAAAATAATAATTTTAATTAAAAATAATACTAAACAAATCAAGAGAACCATTTTTGTCTTTTACATTAAAAATTAAATCCTTAATGAATAATTCAAAAAATTTCTATTTTTGTTAAGAGAATTTTATAAGTAGTATAAACTAACTTGAAAAATGGAACTTGAAATGAGCCGACTTTCGAATAACTCACAAACAGCTCAACTCATTTGCATCGCTAGATATACTTATGGATACATGCTTTTAAGTATAGGGCTTTTGTGTGTTAAGAGATGCTGAATCCATATTACTCGATTTAAAGCTGTTCCACACATCTCCATCTATCGCAGTTGAAAGCTATTGCTTCATGAAAGTAGTCATAACCGAATCAGTTTAGCATATTTCAATCAACGCGTGCAATGTAAATAAAAAATAAAAAAATCTAATTCCAACAAGATTCAAATGCTCAATCGATTTTGATCAGGAAATACCAATAAAGCAATCTAAAGCATCAACTAAGCACAAGGCAGAGAGGTTCATTTCTACTCCGTCATAGCACAGGCTAGATTGCGAAAAAGGTACCCAATAATCCAATGTTGAGAATCTAACACCTGAGAATTTAATATTCAGCAAATAGCTTTGATTTCACCAACTTGTTACGGTTTCTTCCAATTATAGTAGGCAAGTCAAACCGGATTAGTTTTTACCCATAGATTTACTTGGGACTGATAAAACTAAAACATCCGAGTGCAAATGTGCCAGAGGTGGCGCTCAAACTTCTAATTGCTTTGTCACATTTATTGAAAGATTGGCAATAGAAAAAAGACATGATATTGAACCTAGCCTTGCTTAGGTCAAGGCTTGAAATGGCTCTAATTCATCCCCCAGGAAATTAACCCAATTATATGAAATCAATCAAATTTCATGGGAGATGGTACTTTACAAGACTTAAGACTAGGAAATGCACTCTTTTTCAAAATTACCATAACCTTACGCAGAAAGTTCAACATTTTGACTACAAAATCAAATTTTCACCTGACACTTGGTACAAGAGAGCTTTTATGCAACTCTTGGGACTGGAATTCCTTCTGCAGCTGGTAATGTCACTGAGCGCAACAACTCCAAGGAGAAAACAAGCCCAAGGAAATGAGAAAGGATGGTGTTTGCTGATGCCTGCATAAGATAAATGGAATGATAAGGATAGAAGACAATCAAGTAACTTCTTGTACTACTCATGGTCCCCCCACTTGAAATTTATTCTGAAAATTTCCAAGAACTGATCATGATGTGGGGGGTACAGGTACATTATACAAATATTAGTTACCACTCCATGAACTTTTATCAGCTCATTTGTATTCTAACATTAATTTCATCACTTAAATCATGAAACAACTTATTTTTCCCCTGGCTCTATATGACAAGTTATAACTATTCTTGCAATAAATTCTTTGATATCAAATTTTGAACCTCCCATCTGATTGACACAGCATTGTATTCTTTAATCAAACTCATTATCCTAGTTATGTTTAAAGTTTAAACTATATTTCTTGGACTCAGGTGTAAATCTCAAGCACATGCACATGGGATATCCCCCTTCATATTGAATTGGCCTATACAAGTCAGAAAGGAAACAGCTTACAAGTGTTTTAACAACCATTATAACTCATCACAGAAAGGTTTAATTTGATCAATTGTGGCAAGCCAAAATCCTTCTATTTCTTTCTCTTTTTCCTTTTACAACAAAATTTGAAGAGGTTATTCTTATTAACTCCAATTAACAGAGACATCCATTTTCTTCTAGTTGATGAGACATAATTTTAGAAAGGCACAAAAGATCTCCTCCTTTTCTTTTAATTAGAAAATATTCTTTCCACTCTCTCAGATATGAAAAGTGCTAAACGAGTAGTGCCGTAGATGAAGGTCAAGAAAACAAAAGTTTGTTTGCTAAAATAATTAGAAAATAAGAATAATTACAAAGTGTGTCCTATTTTATTTATTCGTTTGTTTGTTTGCTTGTCTTAGTTGTCTATATTCATGGCTGATAAATAAATGGACCCAATTTGACATCCAGAATGTGAAAAACAAAGATCTCTTAATTTAACTCCTCCCATGAGTTTGTCAATAGAACTTTGCACTTGGAATGTAGGAATTTGATAAGTTTATGTTCAGTAGAACTTCGCACACAGAGAGTATGCATATGAATTTATACCTGCACCAAGAATACATCCAATGCAAGAACTGGACTGTAACCAGGGGAAATTCCCTGGTAATAAGGATTTACAGAAGAAGTCAGAGCCTTTCCAACCAGCAATCCTACTGTTGCTTGCATGCCAAGAATAGCAGCACCCATTCCCAACAGATTCATCACTATGCCATTTTTCAAGCTCTTCACCACATCAGCACGAGGAGGAGCCTGAAACCACAGTCAATAGAATATAAAGCATATGAGAAACCTCACACATGATAAATGTAAAATTATTTCAATCGTATCAAGGGAAGACTGAAGGTTATTGTTCACTGCAACATTCAAAATTTATTGATGCATGAGTGCCAGGACAAGTCCTTGATGCAGGCACTTAAAAGGAATACGCTGAATTTTAGCAATTTAATCATCTAGGGTTAGTAACTCTACAAAGGACCAACTAAGTGGGATGCGTAATTGGTGTGGTGACTCTGACTATGGCATTTAGATTCAAGGAATCAAACAGTACATAAAGGTTGACTAAGAGGACAACATCTCATCGTTTTGACCTTCCACACTCAAAGAATTGTTTCTTAAGCAACAAATATTGCTTACTTGCATGATCCAATGAAATTCATAACATAAAAGACAGAAAACACGAGAAGACCCTCAGCATTCAAAAGTCAGCAGTCATTAGCAAGACTCAAAGAAGGAGAACAACATCCTTGCAAAGGCCAAAAAGATTCAGTCTATGATTGTTCCTCCATCACTGTTCTTCCTTCACACTATAAGATATTGACTACTATACTTGCACAATTTGGATGTTGCTCCACCAGTCCAACAAATGTTATTGCTTAGCTTTGTATGAAACTATTTAGTTTCTGAGATAAAATCAAGTTTTTACCACGGTTAGGGATCCTATTGCTAACATAATAACCTCTATACAAAATGCTGCCATGAATAGAAAATGAACCATTCAAATAACATTTACTAATATCACATAAAACCTTATTAAAATACTTTTATGAGAGCATTTTATTGAAAATGTTAGGAAACACCAGGAAGGAACTTTTTTATTTTAACCCTAAGACAGAGAAAGAAGAGGAAAATAATGTACTGTTGTTCGATTTTCCACAATTTTTTTTATATTCAAACATGTAAATAACAAATTTTCACAAATGATAGCAATAATAAATCTATCATCAAAGGACCTTTTCCTCGAACAGTATATTTTAATAAAGACATTAACAAGACATATGACTGGAAGGAAAAGAATCTCTCATTTTACAAGGTTAACAAGTTCCATAAGGGCATTGACAAGATAAAGTATTTACTCCAATCAACATATCAACTGGTATACAACATATCAGGGTTCCTTTCAGCAATAACACTACACAGAATTATACAAATTGCAATGTGATAGATCATAACATGAAATGTAATTGCCTTCTGGTGCTTTAAGTAGAACTGTTAATCACCTCTTCCAATCATTATTGACAATTATACAAATAATCAAATGCCATTCAAAGAATTTGAACTTTAAATTGCAAAAAGCATTGTTTTCAGACTAATTTATACCAATTAAAATACCTTGGAAGGGTCATTAGCAGTTTTCCGTAGCTTATCAGAAAGCCGAATATACCCAAATGACCAAAACACCGAAATGAAAGCAGCTGCGATCCCACCAGCAGTAGAATAAAAAGTTACCGGAGATGAGATTTTTCCGGTGATTACAATGGAAAAAGAAAGAATCACAGCTGCTACCACTGTACATATCAGTTGCCCCCAAAACCCTAAACTTCCAAACCGCTTGAAATACCTCGATGTACTCTCTAATCTCTTCGCAACCTACACAAGATACAAAATCACAAACTACCCTCCAATTCACGCAATAAACCAACAAATTCACAAATAAATTAGACAGACGGAGACGAAGATAGAGAAAGAGTACCTGAGCAAGCTTCGCTTTCTCGGCTTCGTCGTTTGAGGGAGTGAAAGCAGGAGAAACTGGAGAAGAAGCGTTTGTTTTGGTGGAGGAGAGTTTGGATTCTCTGCTTTTAAGAGGATCATAAGACAATGAAAAACAAGGGAATGAGATTGATTGCGTGAATTTGCATGGACAATTTGGAGAATAGGTTGGTCGGTGAGCTTGTAAGTGGTGGCGTTGGAGGAGAGGAAGCGTCGGACCCACCGTGACAGCCGTCGCTACAGCAGCGGAGCGACCAGCCGGCAGGAGTAGCGTCTGCATAGTTAAAGATGAGTGTACAGTGAAGCAGTAAAGTCTGGTAAAAGTGTAGCTTCGTAGAACAACTACTTTTTTGGGCTTTTCAAAATTAAAGAGGTTGCATATGGACCGTTGATTGGTTGGGGCCATTGATTGTGGGCTCTCGTTTCTAGATCTAGTAGTTTGATTCTAATGAGATAAAAAGTCATGTCCAGGCCCAATAATTCATTCATTCATTCATGAATATAAATCATAATTGTACAATGTGTTTTAAAGTTTAAATTTTTTGGATTTTAAAGTTTGATGAGCTTGAATTTTTAAGAATCAAACATTAACCATCCCACCAACCTTAAAAAACCCATAAAAATTTAATTACAAGTATATTTTGTTAGAATTAAATCAGATCATTTGATCAGACTGAATTAATTGAAAATCAATCTTAATTAACAAATCGGTTCATTTGAAACTCAACCATATTAACCAAATATCTATTGTTAACAATTTTCTTAACAAATATTTTATAGGGAAACCATACAATTTTGATTCTACTGTTTAGTTTTAAGAGCACATTGACTCTTAATATTTTTCAAAGTACAATTTTGACCATAACGTTATTAAAACCTATAATTCTAACCCTTTTGACCATTAACTTTTGTGCTTGGGCCTCACAAGGATTTAAAAGTAATTGGCAAATTATAATTTAGTCTTTAAAATTTTATTTATTTAAAAAAATATTTTTTTTAAAATTAAATATATAAAAAATAAAATAAATTAATAACTAAATAAAAATTTATTTATTTATTTATTTATTTAAAATTAAAAAAATATTATTTTTAATTTAAAATTACTTTTTATTAAATTAAAATAATTAATTTTTATTTAACTATACTTTTCTAAAATTAAAATAAATAAAATTACTTTTTAATTATTTAATGTATTTTCTAATTTTATATATTTGGAAATTTTTTTTATATTATAAGACACTTTTAGTCATTTTACCAAAATTTAATAGAAAAATAGAAAAAAGTAAACGAATGATCAATTTCTTGACGGAATTAAAATATAAAAACTAACTGCACTTCTTTTTTTAAATACTCTCATCCTTAAATATCATATTTTCTTATATATATATATATATATTCTTACTTTTTTATTTGATTAAAATTCAAATATTAAAAAATATATATGAATAATTTTATGTATAATATTCATATATTATAATTTTATTTATTTATTTTATATATTTTTTAATTTAAAATCAAAATAAATAATATTACTTTTATTTAATTAAAATAATTATTTTTTATTTAATTATTTAATTTATTTTTTTATTTTTTGTATATTTGATTAAAAAATATTTTTGTATATTAAAATAAAATTATTTTATTTTGTTAAATATTCAAAAAATAATTTTATTTAAACAAATATATAAAAAATAAGAAAATAAATTTCTTTTAAAAATTAATTATTTAATTAAATAAAAAGTAATTTATATTAATTTTAAATTAAAATATACAATAAATTAATAAATAAAATTATGTATGAATATTTTACACATAAAATTATTTACATATAATTTTAAATATTCTAATTTTAATTATTAAATGAAAAGTAATAAAATATATATAAAAAAAAAGAAGTTAACGATATTTTGATTAAATATATAAAAATAATTTTTAAATTTTATAAAAATAAGAAAATAAATTAAATAATTAAAAAAATAATTTTATTTATTTTAATTTTAGAAAAGTAAATAGTTAAATAAAAAATAATTACTTTAATTTAATAAAAAGTAATTAAAAATGATACTTATTTTAATTTTAAATAAATAAAATAATTAATTTTTATTTAGTTATTAATTTATTTTATATATTTAATTAAAAATATTTTTTAAAATAAATAAAATTTTAGGGACTAAATTATAATTTATCAATTACTATTTAATTCTTGTGGGACCTAGGGACAGAAGGCAACGGTTAAAAGGGTCGGAATTATAGATTTTAATAACGTTAAGATCAAAATTATATCTCAAAAAATATTAAGAATCTATATGCTTTTAAAATTAAACAGTATGGTCAAAATTATATCTTATCCCCTTAATTTATAGCTCTAGAAATTCAGATTAAAATGAAAGTTTTGTGGCAAACTCTGTTTCTCTCTATCCCTTTAACAAATCCATTATTAATTATATCATATTATTTCCAAGATTTTTTTTTTATAATTTCTAAGTTTTTTAATGGATTTAATGATAATTATTCAGTTTTATTACTATATTTATTAGGATTTATTAATTTAATCTACAATCTAGCTATATATCTAATATCTAACCATTTAAACAGTTTAAATAAAATAACTATTTAAATAATAATTTAAAATTAAAATTTAATTCTCATAACTCAGCAATCATAAAAACTAGTTAGTATAATAATATTATGAAAGTGTTTGAATATATTTAAAATGGATACGAAATACCATTTTAAAATTTTAAAAACGTTAAACAGTTTTTTTGAGTGTTTGAGTGATTAATTCAAAATACCGTTTTAAAATTTAAAAAAATAAAAAAATAAATTAAACATGATAAATTTTTTAAAATAACGTTTTTAAAATTTTATTTTCAAATAATAGTTATTAGCTTTTTCTAATATAATTATATGATCTCATTCTTCTTATCTTAATAATAATTGCTAATTTATTTATTTTAAAAGTCACAAAAAAATTTTTAAAAAATAATAATAAAGATTTATTATTATTTTTAAATAAATTTAATTTAATTAAAAATTGAATTAGATGCCTTTTAACTTTGAAAATAAATTCAGTAATTTCAAGGAAAAATCCTATTGATACAATAAAAACTAGAAAAATGGCCCCCT
>CANXYC010755087.1:0-16517 GCA_948193065.1 Aleurites moluccanus | reverse complement strand
TATATATATATATATATATATATATATATCCAATCACTCACATAACACTATTCATTCTGAAAATACCATCTCATATATCATCATAAACATATATATATTTGTTCATGTCCAAGATAACCCATACATACCCCATGGAGCAGCTAGATATGAACATCAAAATACAGAGTACAAAATATATATACATCAATAATGCTGGCAGAAATATCTAGATGACAGACGACAGGATTCTGCAATCTACTCTTCTCCTAAAATAGGTAAACAATGAGAGGGTGAGTATATAAGATACTCAGTGAATCTATATGCATCGCCAATAAAAGTGAGGTCAACAGAAGAACCAATGATATCAAAAGCTTAGTATAGCCAATTTACAGAAGCATTTATAGTAAATGACAGAATAGATCAATAAGGATATCAAAGGTTCGGTACCATAGAGAAAAACAGATAAAGGGTTGGATTGTATAAAATTATACAATCTCCTGTAGCATCAATATGGACTATATATGCACATACAGTCTCCTGTATATCAATATTTGTAACATAAGACGGATCAGATCTTATGGCTAGGTCCATAACCCTTTTCCTAGTTAGGGTATCAGTAATACAATGTGCACAAGGTCGACAATATTTTCCCACTACCCTGTCGAATCGGTAGCTTTGTTATATCACCATAAGGTCAACATAAGAAGGAAACTTATCAATGGACACCATTACACCACAATGGTATCCTCAATTTCAACAAATTCAATATCAATCATTCAATAGCAGTTAAGTAGAAATAGCTCATTAGAATCAATGAATGAGTTTAAAATCAATAAGACATCAATAATAATCAAAGAAACGATGACCAAAGGTCTAACGACCAAAAATAGGAATAAACATATTTTGGTCATTTGCGGTCAAAAAGTTGACGCAATTGGCATGCCATTGTCGCTGGCGACGGTGGCATTCAAACGGTTGGCCTATGGAAATTTCGACATGGTTTTGGTGCAATTTCGATATTGCCCCAAATATCAACAAACATGCACGTGGAAAGCAATTTATAGGCAATAACCACAACTCAAAAATCTTCACCAAAAGCATCAAATAATCTAAGAAAACACAAGCCAAAGGTATGAATAAAAACAAGGCAAAAAGGCACAATTAGAGTTCGGCCAAGAACCCTTTTTCACAATTGGTTTTCAAATTTCAATTTATCAATTTGGGCAAGTAAATTGATGCATAGTAGACTCATCTAAGTATCCAAATCACCAAAAGCAATGAAATTGCTAGCAAATTCCTCAATCCTCGATTTAGGCCAATTTCGATAATTTTTCCCGAATGAGTTTTCTACAACGAAACGAATGTCAATTAAATACCGATTAATACCCAATTGACTTATTCTAAAGCCAATTTACACATCCTAATCCATATACTCAAAATCAAAACTCACAACTTCAATTTTA
Organism: Aleurites moluccanus; assembly: GCA_948193065.1. Lineage (NCBI taxonomy): Eukaryota > Viridiplantae > Streptophyta > Magnoliopsida > Malpighiales > Euphorbiaceae > Aleurites > Aleurites moluccanus. The sequence continues at coordinate 15,075 of CANXYC010755087.1, read as the reverse complement.
GGGTTAGAAATTGGGAAAAATTATTTAATGCATCAATTGATACAATTAAACCATTTACCCATTCCTTTTATCATCAATTTAACCTATTTAAACCAAAAAATCAAACAAACAAACCATTTACCTCAAAAACCCTAAATGGCGAAAAATTACTCCTGCCCTATTCTTCAATTTTTTTTTATTTTCTATGGTTAATTTTGGTTGTTTATAGTTTGTATGGTTTTAATTTAGTATTTAGAACAATTTCCCTTCACAAACTTGAAAGGAAAAATCAATGGAAAAGGAAAAAATGGCTCACGGAAAGAAAGGGAGAAAAATCAGAATTTTGTGTCAAAAATTTGTTTCAGTGTCCTTTACATAGTAGGACAAAATAGACAAATTACACTTTGGTCCTTTAATTTTCTGAAATTTACTTTTGGTCCTTTTTCGCTCGGTAAATTATTTCGACAATTTCATCGGGAATTACAACTCAAAGTGAATGTTTAAACATCATATTTTTATTGATAATAATTAATAAAAATAGTTTCAGAGTCGTTTTGAAACTTGGACTGTCAAATTTTACTATTCACCGAAAATACTTTGCTCGTTTTGTCAGCGTTCTTCAATATTTTCTCAAATTTCTTTTTACTGTATTCATACATGAATACATATTATCAATTACCCTCAAACCAATTTCAAAAATTTATCCATCGACTGTTCCACTATTTTTACAGCAGCGATATTGGTACCGACGATTTTCGAAAAATTTTCTCGTTTTCGCTTTAATTGATTTTCTAAAATTATTATTGGTCATTTCAATGATTTTAATCTATATACTGAGAATTTTATTCACTAAAACCTATTATGCATTTTTAGGGTATTACATTCTTCCCCCTTCAATTAAATTCGTCATCGAATTTAAATAGATACATACCTCACTACTGGAACAGGAATGGATATCGACTCCTCATCCCCCGCTCACTCTTCCAAGTGCACTCCTCCATAGATTAGTTTCTCCAAAGCACTTTCACCATCAGGATCTCCTTATTCCGTAACTGCCTGACTTGTCGATCAATGATCTTCACTAGAAGCTCCTTATATGACAAATCCTCACTGAGATCCACATCCTGAACCTCCAATATATGTGACGAATCAGACACATACTTCCTCAACATCGAGATATGGAAAGCCAGATGTATATGGCTCATACTAGGTGGAAGAGCCAATCTATAGGCCACATTACCTATCTTCTCAAGAATCTCAAATGGGCCTATAAACCTTGGTGATAACTTACCCCTCTTCCCAAATCTCATAACACCCCTCATCGGTGAGACTTTAAGGAAGACATGATCACCAACTGCAAAATGTACATCCTTCCTCTTCGGATTAGCATAACTCTTCTGCCTACTGAAGGCAGTCCTCATCTGATCTCTGATCGTAGGAACCTTCTCTATAGTCTCTATAATCAACTCTGGCCCTTTAGCTGCTTCTCCCTCGGCTCTACCCAACACACTGAAGATCTACACTTCCTACCATATAGTGCTTCAAATGGAGTCATACCAATAGAAGAATGGAAGTTGTTGTTATAGGAGAACTCAATCAACGGAAGATAATAATCCCAGTTACCTTTGAAATCCAGAACACATAATCTGAGCATATCCTCCAAAGTCTGGATTGTTCTCTCCGACTGCCCATCAGTCTACTGATGGAAAGCAGTACTGAATCGTAACTGGATATCCATAGCCTCCTGAAACTTCTTCCAGAACTGAGAAGGAAATTGTGTACCCCTGTCTAAAATAATCACCAAAGGAACTCCATAAAGTCGCACAATCTTATTCACATACAACTGTGCATACTGAGCTGCCGTATAACTGGTCTTAACCTTCAGAAAATGAGCAGACTTTGTCAACCGGTCTATAATCACCCATATGGAGTCATAACCCCTTGAAGTCCTCGGTAGACCTACTACAAAATCCATAGTCACCTGCTCCCATTTCCACTCTGGCAGCTCAATCTCCTGAAGCAACCCTAATGGCTTCTAATACTCAAACTTAACCTGCTGATAGGCTAAGTATTTAGACACAAACTGAGCCACATCCCTCTTCATACCAGGCCACCAATACACATCTCTCAGATCATGGTACATCTTGGAAATCCCTAAATGTACAACGAATGCTGAGTAATGAGCCTCTCTCATAATTTGATCCCATAGCCCATCCAAATTTGGTACACATATATGCTTCCCACATCTCAGTACTCCATCCTCTACTGTAAACTCTGTCATCCTCCCACTTTGTACCTCTCCTTTGAGCTTCAACAAATAAGGATCCCTATCTTGAGCCACTTTAATATCATTAAGTAATAGTGACTTCGCTCGAAATTGGGCTAGCAGAGCCTGGTTCCAATCCTGGGAACCAAAATCTAACTCCACTCCCAAATCTGCCAACTCCCTCATCTCTCGGATCAATGGCCTCCTATTAATCACAATATAAGCTAGACTGCCCATCGATTTCCTGCTCAATGCATTAGCCACTACATTGGCCTTACCCAAATGATAAAGGATTTCACAGTCATAATCCTTAAGTAACTCCATCCATCTACGTTGCCGAAGATTCAGATCCTTCTGCTGAAATATATACTGCAAACTCTTATGATCAGTATATATCTCACATTTCGGTCCATACAAGTAATGCCTCCAAATCTTTAAGGCAAATACTACAGCCGCCATCTCCAGATCATGTGTAGGATAATTTGCTTCATGCTTCTTTAACTAACGAGAAGTATAAGCAATCACCCTAGGAAGCTACATCAACACACACCCCAATCCTATCCGTGAAGCATCACAATATACAGTGAATTTCTCCCCCTCTACTGGTAATGCCAACACTGGAGCACTGGTGAGGCAATATTTTAGAGTCTAAAAACTACAATCACGTTAATCAGTCCATACATACCACTCTTGTTTCAGCATCAATCTAGTCAATGGAGCTACAATCCGGGAGAAATCCTTCACAAATCTCCTATAGTACCATGCCATACCCAGAAAACTACGAACCTCAATAACACTGGTAGGCTAGGGCCAATTAGCAATCGCTTCTATCTTCTGAGGATCCATCATAATACCATCCTTGCATATCACATGCCTAAGGAAACACACTTCAGTTAGCTAGAACTGGCATTTAGATAGCTTAGCATACAGCTGATGCTCCCGAAGTGTCTCCAAAACAATCTTCAGATTCTCTACATGCTCCTCCTCACTCCTAGAATAGATAAGTATGTCATCAATGAATACAATAACAAATTTATCCAAATATGACATGAACACCCTGTTCATGAGATCCATGAAAGCAGCCGGTGCATTGGTCAACCCAAATGGCAATACCAAAAACTCATAATATCTATAGCGAGTCCTGAAAGCAGTCTTAGGTACATCACCCTGCCTAATCCTCAACTGGTGATACCCAGATCTTCATATCAATCTTCGAAACATGGCTAGCACACTTCAACTGATCAAACAAGTCATCTATCCGAGGCAATGGATACTTGTTCTTCACTGTGACTTTGTTCAGCTGCCTATAATCTATGCACATCCTTAAAGAGCCATCTTTCTTCCTCACAAACAGTACCGGTGCACCCCAAAGAGAACTGCTCGGTCTGATAAACCCTCTATCCAATAGCTCCTGTAACTGCACCTTCAATTTTTTCAATTCAGCTAGAGCCATTCTGTATGGTGGGATAGATATAAGGTCAATGCCTACATGCACCTCAATCTCAAACTCAATCTCCCTATCAGGGGCCAATCTTGGCAACTCCTCAGGAAACTCTTGAACTACTGGTATCTGATCTAACTGTACAGAAGACTTTTGTACATCAATCACATATGCCAAATAGGCTGAACAGCTTTTCCCAATCATCCTCCTGGCCTGAATAGCAAAAATCAGGTTAACCCTGAACTCCCGTATCTCACCCTGAAACTCAACCTCAAGTTGTCCCTCAGGCTGAAACCTGACCTTCTTCCGATAACAATCTATAATCGCTCGGTGCCTCGCAAGCCAATCCATACCCAAAATAACATTTAACTCTAGTACTGGCAACTCAATCAAGTCAGAACGCAAGATGTTATCATCAATCTCAATAATGCAATCAGGGTAATAATAATCCACATCAATACTAATACCTATAGGAGTAGCAATCATCAAAGGCACATATAATAATCTCCTTTCCTTATTCAATTTAGGTGCAAAGTGTGGTGACACAAAAGAGTGAGTTGCACCCGAATCAAATAAAGCATTTGCAACCTTATTCTGAATCAGAATAGTACCTACGACCACGTTATCTGTCCTCTGGGCATCCTGGGCATTGACCCCTGGCCCTTACCAGCTGGAGCCTAACTACTACTGGGAGCCTATCCTCCCCTACCTCGTCCTCTGTCTGGTGCCTCTCTGTCCATGCTCTAACTCCTCTGCCCCACTGGCTGAGAAACTATAACAGATGGCTGCTGGTCAGCCCTCAATGGACAACTGTGAGCAAAATAGCCCTGCTAGCCACACCTCAAACAGGCACCCGTCCGTCTCCAACACTCTCCCCCATGTCTCCGACCACAAAACCCATAAATAGGAATGTTGGGTGCCTGTGTAACTGGTCTCGAAGAACTCTGTGAGTAGGCAGGTGCTGACTGAACTACTGGCGGTCCCCTACTCTGTAGTCTCCTCCTCTGACTACTAGTTGAGGAACTCTGATCAAATCGCGGCACTGGCTCTGCCTGCCTAAATTGGAAGCTGCTCCCCCCTCCTAAACCGAGATCCCGGACCTCCTTTCCCCTTCTGGTCTTTCCTTGCTCTCTCTGATCTATAATTCTCTTCCATCTGCGTGGCCTTATCAATCACTATGTTAAGAAAAGTAAACTCTGTAGCCAATAATGCATTATGCAATGAAGCATGAAGACCCCTCTGAAACCTACTAATCAACTCAGCCTCAGTAGGAATAATGTGAGTAGCATATCTACTCAGTCTAGTAAACTCCTCTGCGTACTCCTCTACAGATCTATCTCTCTGCACTAACTGCTCAAATCTAACCAGATTATGAGTCTTCATCCCCTCTGTGATGAACTCATCAATAAGCCCCTGTTGAAACTCAATCCAGGTAGGTGGGTGCTCATTATATAGTCTGGTCTTCATCCTCCTAGAAAACTAAGCCCATGCCTAGCCCTTCAGTAGCAAGCCAACAAGATCTATAGCTCTCAAATCAGAACATGGTAGTCTCCTCACTACCTTCTCCACCTCCTCCAAGAAATCCACAGGGTCAGTACATCTGTGTCCCCTAACTCAGGCAAGTTTAGCTTCAGAAAGCTAAACATCGTGACACTTCCCTCTTCTATCACTCTACGGCCTCCCTGAACAACAGGTTCTGCAAGAACCCCTACTGGCTGCATAGGAGCCGGTGCTATAGGAACTGCCTCTGGTGCCATAGGTGGGGGGCACTGCTACTGGCACTGGGGGTGGCTGTACATGCTGATGCTCTCGCCTCAAATCAGAAATCTCCCTGTGAAAATCCATAATCCCCCTCATAACCTCATCTCTCCAAGGGTCACCGCCCCTCTCTGTACTCTCTGAAGTCCGTCAGGATCTGGAGGGACCCTCTGAAACTGAGATCTCCCTCACCAAGGACTCATTAGAGGCAACCTCTGTCTCATGGATATCTCTATCTTGATCGTCGGACATCTCTGTAATCTGTCAGGAAAAATGATAATATACTCAGAATATGATAGAAACACAAAATAACAACATCTAACAGACGATAACAGCAAAAGACAATAAAAGGAATCTTATGCTCCATGGTATACTTAATTCTATCCCATTCCGTACTTAGTTACTATTTCTCTGTAATTCAGTCACTATTCATCTATAACCTAGTGCTCTAATATCTGTAACCTAATGCTCTAATACCATCTCTGTCACGATCAGATTTCTCGAACCGCGATGGTCCTAGGGTGCGGGAGATGCCAATGACGACCGGCACCCGTAGAACCCAGTATCACGGACACAATATACATACATCGTAGCGGAAATAAAATTATCCATCATATTACAGCGGAAACCCATCATCAATCACATACATCATATATATATATATCCAATCACTCACATAACACTATTCATTCTGAAAATACCATCTCATATATCATCATAAACATATATATATTTATTCATGTCCTAGCTAACCCATACATACCCCATGGAGAAGTTAGATATGAACTTCAAAATATAGAGTACAAAATATATATACATCAGTAATGCTGGCAGAAATCCCTGGATGACAGACAACAGGATTCTGCAATCTACTCCTCTCCAAAAATAGGTAAACAATGAGAGGGTGAGTATATAAGATACTCAGTGAATCTATATGCATCGCCAATAAAAGTGAGGTTAACAGAAGAACCAATGATATCAAAAGCTTAGTATAACCAATTTATAGAAGCATTTACAGTAAATGATAGAATAGATTAATAAGGATATCAAAGGTTCGGTACCATAGAGAAAAACATATAAAGGGCTGGATTGTATAAAATTATACAATCTCTTGTAGCATCAATATGGACTATATGCGAACTATATGCGCACATACAGTCTCCTGTATATCAATATCTATAACATAAGATGGATAAGATCTTTTGGGTAGATCCATAACCCTTTTCCTAGCTAGGGTATCAGTAATACAATGTGCACAAGGTCGACAGTATTTTCCCACTACCTTGTCAAATCGGTAGCTCTGTTATATCACCATAAGGTTAACATAAGAAAGAAACTTATCAATGGACACCATTATACCACAATGGTATCCTCAATTTCAACAAATTCAATATCAATCATTCAATAACAGTTAAGTAGCAATAGCTCATTAGAATCAATTAATGAGTCTAAAATCGATAAGACATCAATAATAATCAAAGAAACGATGACCAAAGGTCTAACAACAAAAAATGAGAAAAAAAATATTTTGGTAATTTGCGGCCAAAAAGTTGACGCAATTGGCATGCCATTGTCGCTGGTGACGGTGGCATTCAAATGGTTGGTCTATGAAAATTTCGGCATGGTTTTGGTACAATTTCGATATTATCCCAAATATCAACAAACATGCACATAGAAAGCAATTTATAGGCAATAACCACAACTCAAAAATCTTCATCAAAAGCATTAAATAAGCCAAGAAAACACAAGCCAAAGGTATGAACAAAAACAAGGCAAAAAGGCACAATTAGGGTTCGGCCAAGAACCCTTTTTCACAATTGGTTTCCAAATTTCAATTTATCAATTTGGGCAAGTAAATTGATGCATAGTAGACTCACCTAAGCCTCCAAATCACCAAAAGCAATGAAATTGCTAGCAAATTCCTCAATCCTCGGTTTAGGCCAATTTCGATAATTTTTCCCGAACTAGTTTTCTACAACGAAATGAACATTAATTAAATACTGATTAATACCCAATTGACTTATTCTAAAGCCAATTTACACATCCTAATCCATATACTCAAAATCAAAACTCACAACTTCAATTTTACGGTTAGAAATTGGGAAAAATTGTTTAATGCATCAATTGATGCAATTAAACCATTTACCTATTCCTTTTATCATCAATTTAACCTATTTAAACAAAAAAATCAAACAAACAAACCATTTACCTCAAAAACCCTAAATGGCCGAAAATTGCTCCTTCCTTGTTCTTCAAATTTTTTTTTTCTATGGTTAATTTTGGTTATTTATAGTTTGTATGGTTTTAGTTTAGTGTTTAGAACAATTTCCCTTCACAAACTTGAAAGGAAAAATCAATGGAAAAGGAAGAAATTGCTTATGGAAAGAAAGGGAGAAAAATCAGAATTTTGTGTCAAAAATTTGTCTAAGTGTCCTTTATATAGTAGGACAAAATAGGCAAATTACACTTTGGTCCTTTAATTTTCTGAAATTTGCTTTTGGTCCTTTTTCGCTCGGTAAATTATTCTGACAATTTCATCGGGAATTAGAACTCAAAGTAAATGTTTAAACATCATATTTTTATTAACAATAATTAATAAAAATAGTTTCAGAGTCGTTCTGAAACTCGGACTGTCAAATTTCACTATTCACTGAAAATTCTCTTTTGCTCGTTTTGTCAGTGTTCTTTAATATGTTCTCAAATTTCTTTTTACTGTATTCATGCATGAATATATATTATCAATATCCCTCAAACCAATTTCAAAAATTCATCTGTCGACCGTTCCGCTATTTTTACAGCAGCGATATCTGTACCAACAATTTCAGAAAAATTTCCTCGTTTTCGCTCTAACTGATTTTCTAAAATTATTATTGGTTATTTTGATGATTTTAATCTATATACTATGAAGTTTACTCACTAAAACCCGTTATACATTTCTAGGGTATTACATAAACACTCTAATCAAAATTATTGTGAATGCAGTGAATTAAAAAGAAATCTTTTAAAGAAATGGGTCAAAAAAGTCAGTGATCTAAAGGAGAGAAAGAGTAAGTATGTGCACTTTTGTGAGCAATAAAGTGTGTGTGTGTGAGAGAGAGAGAGATAACTTTTATGAGTGTTGTGAGCAAAAGTGAGCAATTATGAGCTTTATGAAAATAAGCAATGATGAACATAATGAGAAGAGAAAAATATGGGAGATTTAGAAAATGAAGATCAAGAAGAAAGTAATCACACCACATCAAGTAGCCAAATAGCAATTTAGGGTTTAAATGGACGAATGAATTAACGTAATATAGTTTATGCATCAATTAATTCCATAACCATTCAATCTTTCAATTATATCTAATTCAACTGGCAATCTATAATTAAATAAATTAAAAGGTTAAGGGAATAAATTTATTTTGCTGATAGACGCTTCTAAATTGTTTGCTCATTGACCGTGATCACAAACAACCTATGATTAATTAAGTACATATACCAACATGAAAATAAATTACAATATAGGTTGTTGCTAGTTCGACAATATGAAAAATGGATTTACACCAGATTGGCCGCCCAATATAAACCCTTACAAAAGAAATAAATATAATAGAAATTAATCCTAAATCAACTAAATATTATTGGTTATAAACTATATTATAGAGAACAAAGAGAAGAGGGAGTGGGAGAGGAGTGGATCCTCCTCTTTGAATGAAGCTACTGCCTTTTTATTATTTTTTTGCTTCTTCCCTTAGTCTTCATTTAGTAAGAAGCAAAGATCCAAAATTTTCTCCATATTATTTTCCATGAGATTTAGAAAATGAAGATCAAGAAGAAAGTAATCACACCACACCAAGTAGCAAAATAGCAATTTAGGGTTTAAATGGATGAATGAATTAACATAATATAGTTTATGCATCAATTAATTCCATAACCATTCAATCATTCAATTATAACTAATTCAACTGGCAATCTATAATTAAATAAATTAAAAGGTTAAAGGAACAAATTTATTTTGCTGATAGACACTTCTGAATTATTTGCTCATTGACCGTGATCACAAACAACCTGTGATTAATTAAATAAATATACCAACATGAAAATAAATTACAATATAGGTTGTTGCTAGTTCGACAATATGAAAAATGGGTTTACACCATATTGGCCGCCCAATATAAATCCTTACAAAAGAAATAAATACAACAGAAATTAATCCTAAATCAACTAAATATTATTGGCTATAAACTATATTATAGAGAACAAAGAGAAGAGGGAGAGGGAGAGAAGTGGATCCTCCTCTTTGAATGAAGCTACTTCCCTTTTATTATTTTTTTTTCTTCTTCTCTTAGTCTTCATTTAGTAAGAAGCAGAGATCCAAAATTTTCTCCATATTATTTTCCATTGACTTTGTTTCCTTTTTTGTCTCTGAATCTTCTCATTTGTTTAAAATTCAAATTGTGTAAAATCACTGAGTAATTCACAGTTTGCATATTTTGGCGTGTTGCTTCACAACATGGTCGTGCTCTACTTCTATTGGATGGAAATTGGCATGCTGAACTCTGCACAGTTGTATTGGAATTTTTGAGTTGGCTTTGGGCTACGACCTTTGCAAGCCCGTGTCTGGTTGGTTAAAGCAAATAAGCACGACCGTGTGGAGTTAGTGGCACGAGCGTGCTGGCTTTCAATTCATGGGCACATGGGTGTTGAGAATAGCACTACTGTATTGGAATTGGAAGTTAGCATAGGCCTGCTGCGTAGGCGTGCAGGTCAAAATGAACGGGCTTGGCCAACTTGATCTTTAAATCCATCTTCCAAACCCTTTTTTAGCCCAATTTCTAATTTATGCAATTTCTCACTAAAAATACCTGAAAAGTAATAAAAAAAACACAAAAAAATACTAGTCAAGGCATTATTAGCAATTTATTACATATACTACTAAATACTAATAAAAACTAATTAAGTTAAATAAAAATATTAATAAAATATATAGGAAAATAAAAATATTAATAAAATATATAGGAAAAACAGTGACAAAATGTGTTGATCAATTTTCCCACACTTAAACCATTATTTTTCCTCAAGCAAAATAAAATAAAATAAAATAAAATAAAGAAAAATATGCGTGTTTAGTTTTAGAACAAACTTAAAAATAAAAAATACAGCACAAGCGAAATATTTTATCAAATATAAAATATCAACAATTTATAACTCAACTAACATATATAAAAGACTATCAACAATTTATAACTCAACTAACATATATAAAAGACTTTTAAATTTGAAATTAAAAATTTTAACATGGTAAGAAAAATTTATCTTTAAAGCCTCATATTCTCTCAAGTGTTTAGGAGATATAATATTCGAAACTCTCAAAATCAAGTCATGCATTATTATAGCCATAAACTTGTTAATTCATCCAATTTCCATCACTATTCATAATTTCCAATTCTTAAATCCAAAAAAGTCTTTTTCATTTGGTTATAATGGAGTTTGGGGAAAAGAGTAAGAAACAAAGATAAAAATAGGCTAAAAAGATTTAAAAGCATCTCAACAATAAACACAAATAAAAATGATAATGAAATACTCTCACCAATCTTGCTATACCGAACTACAATTCTAACCCTTTATTTTTCATATTTATGCCTTAAGAACCTGTACAATATATATATTTTATTTTACTCTGTAATACCCCAACAAACATAACAGAAGATGGTGAGATAGAATAGCAAATAATACATGGATATAGTGAATTACAGTAATTGATGATGTATTAATTGGAGTATGAATAGGCTCAATCGATTATTAAAATATACAGAGAATGATAGAGAATAATATTTAAGAATTTTTGGGTCTCAACTGGGCCACTTTGGAGATACTGTCCCGAAAAATGCTGGTGTTAATTATACTGCCTGGAAAATAACAGTTCGGCTAATTTAAGAATTTTTGACCCAAACTTGGGGGGATTAAGTTAATTAATTTTATGTGAAATTATGGTGAAAAGAAAGAGTTGAAAAATATTTTGGAATACTGAAAATAAGAGTAATGGCAAAATTATAAATAAAGGTAACTTTGGAGGCAATTATGGAAATCCATTGTCTATGATCCAAAAATGACCCAGAACTATTTTTAAATGATAGAACAACTTAAAATAAGATATTTCACTCTCCACACTTGAGGTTGAATCTAAAAAAAATAAATTACAGAATATTTTGGGGTCAAAAATGCAAATAAAAAAATTTTAGACCAAAAGTGCAATTAAATAAAGTTGCGAGACACACCCATTCTAGAAATAAGCCAAGGTGGCCGGCCATAATAGTGAGGATATGATTTTTTTGATAAGAAATAATTAATTATTTTATCAATTAATTGAAAAGATGACAAATAAACCAATCTAGAATTTTCTATTCTTATTTTATCAAATATTTCATAAGGAATTTAGTGTATATATGAAGAGAGAAATGGATGGCCATTTAAAGAGCTTTTAGGCCGAACCATAGAGAAGGAAAATACCAAAGAAATAAGTCTTCCAACCTTTCCAAAGAAATCAACCAAAAATAGATAGGAAATTGAAAAAGGAAAAAGTTTTATAAAGAAAATAGATAGAATTTGGTGTTCAATCATTTGGAGGAGCAAAAGAAGAGGGCAATTCAAGTGTTTTAAATCAAGATAATTGTTAGACCTTAAGGTCTTCATCATACTCATTTTGATGGTTACAAACACCAAATTAATGGACTAATAAGTTTGTTTGATTATGTGCAAGAATTTCCAAGAATTTCTCTGAAGTATTGCAGGATGTTGCTTAGTCGCGGGCACGGCCACTTGTAGTCGCGGGCGCGACGCTAGACACAAGCTTGGTCACAAGTACGACAAAATCAGTCACAGTCTTGAAAAGTTTCAGGTCGCGGGCGCAACACTTTTCAGTCACGGGCGCGAAAATTGATTTGAGAATTCCAAAAATATTCAGTAGCTTCCAGGTGAACAGTGTCCTTCCAGTAGCGGACACGTCACAAGTGAAGTCGCGGGTGTGACAAAATTATTTACGGGCACGAAATTAAAATCAGAATATCTCAAAACATCCAGTAGCTTCAAGATGAATAGTGTCTTTCAGTCGCAGACGTGACATTATACCGTCGCTGATGTGACCAGATAAAATCCCAGGATTGTCCCAGCTCAGTCGCGGACGTGAAGTAGTTCAACCAAGTTTGAATGCTGAATCTTGCAATTGGTCGCTGGCGCGACAATTTCAGCAGCGGGTGCTACTCGGTAAAATTCAAAATTATTCTTCTTCGAGCCAAAAAGGATAGAAGCTGGTCGCGGGTGTGACGATTCTAGTCGCGGGTGTGACGATTCTAGTCACGGGCACGACTCACCTGTAAACTAGCCATTGGAGCGAAAATTCAGGTGCATTTATTGGGGGAAAATGAGTCAAAACGACTCTTTCTTCAACCAAAACTACAAATATAAGTTGATTTGTATTAAATGAATAGAGAACAACCTTAAACAAGTTCATAAGTCATTTATTGAAAGATCATTCATATTTATTGTGCAAAAATCAGTATATACTTGCATTTATTGTAAATCTTCAAGGTTGTTGAAGATTATTATTTTAAGAGAGTGTGGTAGAAAAGGGAATTCTTTCTTCTCATCTCTTGTTAATCTTTTGGGTTGTGTGTGAGCCTAGGTTGAGAAAAACACATTGTAAAAGGTTAAAGTGTGAACCAAAATACTTAGGTTTGATCTTGAACCTGTAAAAGGATTAAAGATAGTGAAATACTCAAGTGTGATCTTGAGGAGTGGACGTAGGCTCGCTTTAGCCGAACCACTATAAATCTTTGTGTTGATTCTCTTCTTCTCTTCCTTCATCATATTTTTAATTGGTCATTATTTTATAAGACAACCAATTCACCCTCCTATTGGTTGCCAAAGGGATTAATAGTAATGATTCTAAATTTATCATTTTTAATTGTATTTAAGAGTTCTATAGCATGATTTGACAAATAATTGAGGTAATTAAGTTAAAAATGTAAAGAATGAGTTAGGGTTTATATAGTTTCTGAAATCTGTTTTAAGGCAGTAATTTATGGCTAATATTCCAAAATTTTAATGACTAAATTTGAAAATGATTAAAACATTAAAGTTGTAGATAAATATGTTAATTAGACTTCAGTAAAAGAAATTTGAAAAATTCAAAGTGAGGAAAGAGTTATTGAGTAAAAACTGTGACTGACCTAAAATTAGGGTTATGGAAAAATGTTACTATTTTTATTATACAAACTGTTGGAGACAAAATTAGAGGAAGTGTTCAACATGAAAAGTGTTCTATAAGTCTATGAAAGATTTTTTCAATTGGATTTGTGATTTATGAGATATTAGGTCATAAGTATAATATACACGTATTGACTGATAAATAGAACATAGGTTACAAAGTTCTATTAATTAAGGACCTTAAAGTCTGAATTAGAGAAAGTGTTAAACATAAAAGATGTTCATTTATATGTTATGATTGTAAAATGGTTTTGTAATTGGATAAGTACATAATTAATTATAGGCATGGAAACAGGGTTTGTTTGGATAAAGATTTCAAGGCAGTAGTTTAATTTTGAAAATTCACTAATAATTATTCAGTGATCCAAAAATTTTAAAATTTGGATGTTATAATTTTATGTGTCTATTTTCAATATAAAAAGGAATTATAGTAATTGGTTAAGTATTGATTGAGTTATTATCAAAAGAACAGTGTCTGTCAGAATAAGATTTGTAGGCAGAATGCAGGCAGCAGGACTGGTTGTAACGGTAAGTTTAAATTAACACCATAAATTGTGTATTAATGAGTTTAATGTGAAATTTGGATATGTTAGAACCTTATATGTTAAGTTTAATTAGGAATAAGAATTGAAATAATTGGATAATTTTAGAGAGAGATATGAATAATGGAACACAGGCTGCCAGTAAAGAATTTTGCATAGAAAAACCCTAGTAACTTAGAAATTTGAGGAATTTTCTTTAATATAAGTATAAGTAATGTAAGTTTATATTAAATAGTATCTAAATGGAAATTAATTGGATATGTAGAGTCAAGAATGAATAAGAGACGTGATGGGTACTATAAGAGATAAGGCAAAGAATCAGGGATAAAGGAAAAGGGAAATGTACAAGTTATAAGCTAAGGTGAGTAATGTATACATCATATTTATGCCATGATATGTTGACCTGATAAACATGTTTCCTTCTTAATTAAATGCCATTTGTTATTGTTGATCATTCTTTGATCTTCCTAAAGATTGAAATTTATCCATATTCATTGATTGCTATTGATATTGAAATGCCTTTTGTGTACTGATTGACAAGTAAACCCATGTGTATCGATCGAAAGACATTATATCATAATGTTTCTAATGAATAATGGATATTGTTATTGATTTCCATTAGCCTATTTATATGAGATTTGACAGAGCTGCCTCACTGACGGGATAATGGGTACATACTGTCAGCAATGTGCACATTGACTATATGTGTCACACCCCAACTCCAGTGGTGCGACGGTCCTAGGGCAAGGGTAGGCTTAAGGCCACCATAAACCCGTAGAACTCACAGATTACTATACTCATAAATACCAATAATATAACATCATAAATTTCCATGTTCATACATA
>CANXYC010755074.1:0-24212 GCA_948193065.1 Aleurites moluccanus | reverse complement strand
TTTTTTTTTTTAATTTTTTAAACTTTTTTTTTTTTTTTTTGTTTTTTTTTTTTTTTTTTTTTTTTTTTTTTTTTTTTTTTTTGTTTTTTTTTTTTTTTTTTTTTTTTTTTTTTTTTTTTATTTAAAAAATTTTTTTTTATTTTTTTTATTTTTTTTTTTTTTTTTTTATTTTTTTAATTTATATATTAAAAAAATATTTTATATTTATTTATTTTTATATATATATATATTTATTTTTTTGATACTATAATTTTTTTTTTTTTTTTTATTTTTGATTTTATAAGTTTTGTTTTGTCTAATTTTTTTTTTGTTGATAAAATATTTGTTTTGAGAATTGATTTTTTTTTTTTTTTGTCTAAATAGTTTAGGAATTTTATTAGCAATTTGATTGAAAGTCTTAACTACTTTCGTAATTAAATATGAATACTTGACATATAAATATACCTATAACTTTCAATACATCAAATAGAAAATATTAATTTGAAATTTTATTTATATTTATTTTTAATTTTTGAATAATCTATTTATTTAACACACATAAATTTGTATAGATTAATAGAGTATGTTTATATTAGATATGCTATGAAAATTTAGGTTTTAGTACAACTCATATATATATATATATTTTAAAAAATACAACCCATGAAAATTTAGTATAAGACCATGACATAGGTTTATATAAAATAGAAAAAGATAAGACTTCTATAATAAATAAATATAATGCACTTCTAGTTAAAACTAAACAATAAAGTGTATAAATTGAACTTTTTTATAATATTATTATTTATAAATATACTTATTTAATATTACTCATTGAATAATAATATAACAAAAATAATTTTCAAGAATCTTATCATTAAAAGTAACTTATTTATCATAAAAATAATAAAAAATATAAATATTATTAAATTGCTCAACATATATATATATATTTAAATTTTTAATAAATGCATGAATTATTTTATTTGTAATTTAAATTTATTATGAAAACATATATATTTTTATTTTTTTTTAGTAATTTGTTACCAAACTCTAATATAATTTTATATCAATTACTTTTCAATTGCAAAAATAGTATAATTTAATTAAATATATAAATACAACTAAAATTTAAAAATAGGATAAATCAATAACTTATAAAAGGTTTAAATATAATTAAATTAAAAGATAAAAAAATCAAATTATGAATGTAATTCTGTTTTTATTAGTAAATATTTAGTTAATTCACTAATCATATATTCATTATATATAATATACATAAAAAATAAAAAATAAAATTAACACAAAATATATTTTTGATTTTTTGCCATAAAAAATTGATCTCAAGGCTTAAACAATTTCAAAAGCCCAAAAATAATTTTACGAGTCAATTTAGATTTGGGCCTAGTGTCACTAATTCTTGCTCTCCCATATCCTGCGTATGTGTGTTTTTTGCTAGATATTTACTCATTGTACATCTATCACATTCATGAGCATAAAATAGAAGAATTTTAGTATGTATCAGGATTCTAGTATTTACCCTTTATAAGACAATCCTTTGAGTGAGAGATAGGGGGAGAAAATTAACAACAAAATGATAATAATTTGTAATATTAACTGGATGATTGCTTTGATTATTATTATTAGTTGTTTTAATAATAATTATAACATTATGTTAAGAATAAAATTAAGAAGTCTTGGAAAATCATTGAGGCCTAAATGGCTATGTAGATGTCTAAAACTTTGAGACTCTAGTGCATGTGCAACGAATTTTATAATTATAGATTCAATATGTATTGTATTATATCTATGATCAAATAATTATTGGGTTAAACTCATGCATAATTGTCAAAAAGAATTGATAAACCTCCACTTCATTTATAATTTTCCATTGCCTTAATACATAAAATTAGATTTCTAATGCCTGATTCCTCCCTCCTTTTTAACTTTCATTCCTCTTCTTCTCTATCTCTTTTCTCCTTCTCTCCCCATATATATTTTCATTAAAAATTACTTAACAACCAAGAGGGGAGGGGCTGAATTGGTTATTTTAAAAAAATTAACAATTAAAAAATTAATTGCAAGATGAATGAAAGTGAGAAATAACAAGAGATTTATAGTGGTTAGGCTAAAAACTTGCCTATATCCACTTCTCAATATCACACTTGAGTATTTCACTACTATGATTTTTTTTACACAGGTTCAAGGTTAAACTTTAGTGTTTTGGCTCACATTGAACCTTTACAATGTGTTTTTCTCACTAGACTCACATACAAACCCTTAAAAGTTATAAGAGTAGAGGAGAGAAAATATTCCTTAACTAATCCCAACTCTCAAATAATTAATTACTCTCCAACAACCTTGAAGAAATATAATTAATACTCTATAAGATTAAGAAAACTCAATATTTTACTTAAAAGACAATAAATCTGTAAGAGTATGATTCAATGTAATAGTAAAGGTTGTTGTTAACCATTAGATCTTCATACCAACTTACATTTATAGTTTGCCACAAAATAGAGCCGTTTGGCTTCATTTAATGCACTATTTAGCTTTTCTAATGGCTAGATTTTTTGTCAGTTTATGTAGAGTAGCGTACACAAAAGTTGTGGGTGCTACTTGAATGGGGTTGAAAATCTTCACAACTGCAACTCGCTTGTAGCAGCTGTGAACGTTGCTGAGTAGTGGGAATGACCTAATTGTAGCGGCTGCGATTTTTTGCCCTGTTCTACCAAAAAACTTCTGGACCTCTGAGCTCCCTTAGTCACAGGTGCTACATCTTAGTAGCAGGCACGACTTACTACTCACTTGGATCTTTAAGCTTCTAGACCTCTAGGACTTTCTTAGTCGTTGTTGTGACAAGTTGGTAGTAGTTGTGACTACCTTGAGCTCTTTGAGTAGCGGTTGCTACGCCTTAATAGCGAGCGCTACTTTTGCCTTGATTTAGGTCTGAGCCGTCGACACGAATAACTTGTAGCAGCTATGACTTTTTCTTTGCAGTGAACTTTGGGTTTCTGTACCTCTTAGTCGCGGGTGCTACTTTCTTGTAGCGGCTGTGACTTTACTATAAATGTATCTTGCATATATACAAATAAACTGCAATACCCTAGAAAGTTATAACATATATATATGAATTAGTTCTCAGTATGTGGTTCATAAGTCTTGAAATGATGGAAAATAATTTTAGACACAGTTAGAAAGCGAATTAGTTACTTTTCCAGAAAGCAGCAGTGTCAGGAACACTGCCGAGAAATTAGCAGTCCGGTCAACAGAAAATTTTTGAAGTTAACCAGGGGTAAAAGATCACTATAAAACATGTGTAATTTTGGTGAAAAGAAAGAAGTGAAAATCATTTAGGAACACTGAAAAAGTAACCAATGGCAAAATTATAAATAAAAGGAACTTTAAAGTGAATAGTGAAAATTGGTCCGTCGGAGTTACAAAATTACTCTGAAACCATTTTTATAAATAAATATAAATTAAAATAAGCTTATTGACTCTCCACATTGGAATCCAAATCCTGACAGAATTGATAGAATAAATTACAGAAAAAGTTGGGGTCAAAGTGTAATATATGAAAGTTTGGGGATTTAGTTATAATTTGCCATATGATTTTTGTATATATTCATCACTTAACCATTTTTTAACTCATCTTCTTCCTTATTCTTCATGGTGGCCGAACCTCCCTCCACCATTTCCCATCCATTTCTTCTTCATCTTCCACCAAAATTCTTAGAAAAACTTATAGAAAATTTGAGTTTTAGCTTTGTTCTACCTATATCTTCCATGAATTTGCTTGAAAGCTTAAAGGAGACAAAGGAATAATTGAGGGAAGGGATTTGGATTCATCACCATCTTGAGGTAAGGATGAGTTTTGTTTGAATTTATGTTTTAGTTAGATGATATTTAGGTTGAATTTGATGGGTATGGTGTTAGATTGCATCAATTGATGCAAATTGATAAAAATGCCTAATTTTCCTAGCTAAATTGAAGTTGTAAGAAATAATGATGTAGTGTTAGATTATGTTAATTGATATTAAAATATATTAATTGGAAGTTAATAGGTAACTAATTGATGATTGGTTTGGTGTAGAATTCAAGTTTTGACAAAGGTGTGCCTATTGGCTCATTTGGTGAAATTGGGTGGAATTGAATTTTTCAAAACTATTTGAAAGTTTAGGTGAGTTTTATATGCATCCTTTAACATGCCTATATCATTGAAATTGAGTTTGGAATTCATTTGTGAAAATGGAATGTTGGCCGAACCACTTTTACTATTCATGCCATTGAATTTTTGCTTGTTTTCTTCATGTTTTCCTTAGCCAATTTGATCCCGTTTGATGTTGCTTAATCTTAGTTCTTTGATACCTATTGTATTTTTGCAATGTGATTTGTTGTTGATTCAATTGTTCAAGTCAAATTTGCACCCTAACCTAACCTATTAGCTTGCCATTGTATGCCCACCATGTGTTTGTTTAAATGCCTAGTTCTTTTAGTCTTTGGCCTATTGTTTGCATTCCATAGGCCTACCATTTGAATACCATTGTCGCCAGCGACGTTGGCATGTCAATTGGCCTACCGTTTTCCTTTGCCGAGCCAACTTTTGTTCCATGTTCTTGTTGACTACCAAACCACTTATTGTTGTTCATATACCATCTATTGCTATGCTACTGATTCTATTGATAACTGATTGATTGATATTGAGCTTATTGATATGGAGGATGCCATTGTTGCATAATGGTATCCATTGATATATTGTTTCCTTATATTGATCCTTATGTGGTTTGACAGAGCTACCAACCTGACAGAGTAGTGGGAAAATACTGTCGGTGATGTGCATATTGTATTATTGGTACCCTAGCTAGGAGGGGTTATGGTCCTGGCCATAAGACCTAATCAGTCTTATGCTCATTGATACTGATATGCTACTGGAGACTATATGTTCACATATGGTCCATATTGATTCTACTGGAGATTGTATGATTTCATATAGTCCATCCCTTTATCTGTCTTTCCATATGATACCGAGCCTATACTTTATTCCTTGGCTATACTGTGACCTATTACTGATTTTATATACTGTTATCTGACCTATTGGCATCATTAATCCATTATTACCTACTGTTTATTTGATGATGCATATAGATTCAATGAGTATCTTATATACTCACCTTTTCTTTGTTTACTCATTTCAGGAGAGGAGTAGATTGCAGAATCCTGTCGTCTATCATCTGGGAATTTCTGCTAGCAGTTCTGATGTATATATTCTCATTTTGTATTATTATTATTTTGATGTTCATAATCTAGCTGCTCCATGGGGTATGTATGGATTAACTAGGAAATGAACATGTATATATGTTTATGATGATATTATGAGTTATATGATGGTTATATGATATGATGTATTGATTATCACAGCCAATTGCAGTAAATTACAGAATAATGGAATGGATGGTAACTAATTAAAATGGATAATATATTGTGGTTTATAGATTATGCATGTGATACTGGGTTCTACGGGTGCCAGTCGCCATTAGCATCTCCCGTGCCCTAGGACCGTCGCGATCCGGAAATGGGTCGTGACATAAACATAATTAGATCTTTAATTAGTTTTTTATAACCATCAAAATGAATATATTAAGACACTAAAGGTCTAACAATCTCCCCCTTTTTGGTGGTGACAAATACCCTTAAGTGCAAGACTCATTCAAAAAAGTAACGGAAAATGGGAGAAAAATTAGGGTTTTAAAGCAAAAATCATGAAAAATGCAGAAAAATAAGAAGCACACTGCATTTTTAAACAATTTGCACTTAACAACATTCAAACATAGCCAATATATGTGGTAATTAGATAAGTTTAACAAAATAGACAATTTTGGCATATTCCATCAAAATGAGACTTATTGCAAATAAAGGCAATATGAAATGGCCACTCATCAAAGGCCAAAAAATAAAGCAAAACTAACTTGCAACATCGCAAATGAATAAAAAACTGCATATATAGAGATCAAAAGTGCTAATATAATATCAAGAGGCTGAAAATATGAAAAATGCCTCGAATGTACCAAAAATGTATCAAAAAAGGCCAAAAACAGGCCATATATAAAAAATTGTACCAAATATAATTGAAATAGCAGAAGGAATCAAGAAACCCTAAAACTAGGAAGCTGGAGGATCCTAGACTACTGTGTCAACGAAACTCTCTCAAATATCAACAACTGCAGCATTACCGATGGTTGTGATATCGTCGAAGGACTTAACTGGTGCCTTGCATTATCAACCTCAACATCGACACTAGAAGTTGTGTCATCCGAGTCGAAAGTTGTGGATGGAGGCACTTTCGACTCATTAAAGGTCGCATTCATCTTGCACTACTATCGTCAGAGCCTTTAAACAACACCTTTCAGTAAGGAATGATAAGTACTCATTGTCTTCTCAAGCTCAATGATCTGATCATCAAGCTTCTGGATGTTTGCTAAGATTGTGTGTTGATGCTCAGTCTGTCGCTACTCAACCTCATGTTAATGAGAGCTGCAAGAACAAAAATATCACCTACAAAAGTAGAACCAGATGATGTTGTTGCTGGAGGGGTGGAGGTACATCTTTAGCCTGGTGCTCCATCTCAACACCCTCTTCCCTGACTATAGGTGTTCCCATCAAGACAAAGTTCTTATCCCAATTTTCAACTACAATAGACATTTTAAATAGGTTGTGCATACTTAGGAACTTTCGGTCATTGTGTGAGTGTGCTAAGGGTCGGAGAGGAGTGGTTTCAGGTCGGAACCTATGGTTTGGCATGGTAAATCATAGACAATTTTGGTTATGAGGTGTCCTACCAATATATCACTAGCTTTCTTTTTGGAAAGGGAACCAAAGTGATCGGTAAGCCACCAACCTGATCGTTCTCAATACACCAAAAGAAAAATAAGTCTGATTTAAATATCATGCTATAACTAGTGCCTTGTGCATTCATGGTGTATGTCATCGTCCAATGGATAATTTTTAGGACTGGTTGATTTAGAAACCTTAGGATTAAAAGGGACGTTAAGTTCAATGATTTGGTGTCGAAAAGAGTATGGGTCAAATTTATCAGCATAATTAGTTAACCTTTCCTCAGTGAAACCTAAAATCTGATACAATTGACGAATTGTAAGTGTATAGTACATGCCTAGGATTTTAAATTTCATTTCTCCATAAGATGAACCCT
This sequence comes from Aleurites moluccanus, assembly GCA_948193065.1. NCBI lineage: Eukaryota > Viridiplantae > Streptophyta > Magnoliopsida > Malpighiales > Euphorbiaceae > Aleurites > Aleurites moluccanus. The sequence goes on along the minus strand of CANXYC010755074.1, from coordinate 17,026 downwards.
TAGTTGTGTTTACAGATAAGGTTGAAAAAAATTCAATGACTAATAATAGATAACATTCAAGGGTAATGTCAACCATTGTTAGCCAATTGACCTTTTGAAGTTTATCCCTAACTCGGTCAATTATCCCTAAGTCTTTTAGAGTAACCCAATCGACATACCTTGAGGGGAGGACCGTTCTAGTTGAAGTAAGGATGTCGTAACATTTCTTCTCCTCCTCGGTGAGTGAATGTACAAGTACCTCGTTCTTCGTCGGGTTCCATTTCTCCCAAATCCAAATGTTCTGAGGTGGTAGAGGTTGGGTTGAGCTACCTTCTCTTTTCCCTTTTGGGTAGGTCTAGAAGGGGATTGAGACTATGTATCGGATGATTAAGATGAAGAGGAATCCGATTAGACAAGTTTAGGGCATTTAGAGGAATGTCCAGCCTTACCTGCACGTTGCTTAAATCTCTTAGGAGCCATAAAATAGGTGTTAAATGATGAAGAAAAGTTTAAATGGGTCGAAAATGGTAAATCACACACGAAGGGAGTGAGTATTTGAGAGAAAATGTATTTTAGGTTGGGAGAAAAGTGATTAAAATGATGCGAGGGAGCCTATAATTCGAACAAGTCAAGACCGCTACTTTTAAGTCGCGTCTTCGACTAATCTTGGTCGTGGCCGTTTCTTATGAGTCATAACTGCGACTAAGAGACACAAAAGCTTTGGTAATTGGGTTGCGGCCATTACCAATTTTGTCGTAGGCGTGAGTCTAGAAAGAGAGAAAATAAAAAATGATACCCAGATTTACGGGTGCTATAGTGGAGTCATGGTCATGATTTTGAAAAGTTCATTATAGGCACTTAAAACCCATAATAGCGGGTGCGATAAACCAAAATAGTTCAAATTTTTAAATGCACTTAAAGTATCAATCAAACATGTTTCAAAGCAATCAAACATATGTCAATTCAATTTATCAATCTCATTACCATCTAACATGTCCAATTCTCTTTTAATATGATTCATTCTTTCTTCATTCAAGGGCTTAGTAAAAATGTCAGCAAATTGATCATTTGAAGCAACAAATTTCAAAGCAACATTATGATTCAAAATATTATATTTAAGAAAATAATATCTAATGTCTATGTGCTTATTTCTAGAATGCTGAACATGATTCTTAGATTAATTAATGGCACTAGTGTTATCATACTTGATATAAATTTTGTCTAGATGCACACCTAGGTCATTGATTTGTTGTTTCATCCATAAAAGTGACAGCCACATATTTGTCTTTCACGGTAGACAAAACCATTTAATTTTACTTCTTGTTAAACCAAGAAATAAGACAATTACCTAGGAATTGATAAGTACTGGAAGTACTCTTCCTATCTAAGTAACTATTGGTAAAATCCGCATCGAAATAGCCGATCAAATTAAAATGAATGTTCTTAGAATACCAAAGTCTTTTAAAATTCTTTTGACCATATGCAAATGAGACTCTTTAGGACAAGATTGAAAACATATACATAAGCATACGACAAATATAATATCGAGCCTACTAGCGGTTAAGTAAAGTAAACTACCAATCATACCTCTATATTTCTTCTCTTCAATAGGTTTTCCATGTTCTTCTTTGTCAAGCTTGATGGTGGAGCTTATAGGTGTTCTACTAGCTTTGGCTCCATCTATTCCAAACCTCTTGAGAAGCTCTTTGGTATATTTTGACTGGTTGATGAAGATTTCTTCCTCACATTGTTTAATTTGAAGACCAATGAAGTACTTTAATTCTTCCATCATGCTCATTTCAAACTCGCTTTGCATGCATGAGGAGAATTCCTTGCACAAAATCTCATTAGTAGCACCAAATATTATATTATCCATATAAATTTGCACAATCAATATGTTATGCTTGTCCTTTTTAATAAAAAGAGTTGCATCAACTTTGCATTTTGAAAAACTATTGTTCAAATTGTTCAAAACAGGGAGGTTGTTCAATATATACCTTCTCTTCAATAAAATCATTTAAAACTGCAATTTTTACATCCATTTGATATAACTTGAAATTCATATGGCATGCAAATGTAAGAAGTATCCTAATGGCCTCTAGTCTTACTATGAGTGCAAAGGTCTCATTATTATCTATTCCTTCCTTTTGATTATACCTATTTGCCACCAACCTAACCTTATTTTTAGTGATGAAACTAATCTCATCTAGTTTGTTTCTATAGACCCATTTGGTGTCTATGATTGGATGGTCTTTTGGTCTAGGGACTAAGGTCCAAACCTTGCTTCTTTCAAATTGGTTCAACTCCTCTTGTATGGCCTCTACCCAATTTTCATCATCTAAGGCTTCATTGATATAAAAGCAAGGTTATTTACAATTTCCTTGAATGAGGATCTAGTGGCCACACCTTTTGAGGTTTCACCAATTATGAGGTCTTTTGGATGGTCCTTTTTGAATTTTCAATCTTTTGAAAGTTTATTATTAATAGGTGATGATTCTATGGCCTTGGAAGGATTATCTAGGTTAACAAGGTCCTTTTTGGGCGAGTCAACATGAGGATCTAAGTCAAATAATGCATCAATCACATTATCAAACAAGTCAACATTTTCATCATGATCAAACTTATTCATATCAAAAGGATTATATTCATCAAAAGTTACATGTGTTGACTTTTCGACTACTAGAGTTCTCTTATTAAAGACTCTATAAGTTTTGCTAGAAGTTGAATAACCTAAGACAACACTAATATCCACCTTAGAATCGAATTTACCAAGATTATACTTGGTATTTAATATAAAACATTTGCATTCAAATGCTCTAAAATATGAAATTCTTGGTTTTCTTCTATTCCATAGCTCATAAGGAGTTTTATTCAAAATTGTTCTTATAAAAAGTTTATTTGATATGTAACAAGCACAATTGATGGCTTCGGCCCAAAAGTACTTTGGAAGGGAGCACTCATTAAATATAGTTTTAGCCATATCAATTAGTATTCGATTTTTCCTTTCTATAACTCCATTTTGTTGGGGAGTTCTTGGAGTAGAAAAATTATGAAAAATTTCTATTTCTTCATAAAAGATTTTGAAGTCTTAATTAATAAATTCTCTTTTATGATCACTTCTTAAAGAGGTGATGCAAAAACATTTTTCATTTTTAATTCTTTTAGCAAAAGTTTTAAATTATTTGAAACTTTCATCGTTATGGGCAAAGAATAATACCCAAGTAAATCCAGATTAATCATCCACAATAATAAATGCATATTGTTTACCACCAAAATTAGATGTCCTACAAGATCCAAATAAGTCCATATGTAAAAGTCCTAGAGGTATAGTAGTTGAAACTTTGTTTTTAGTTTTAAAAGAACTTTTGAATTGCTTACTCATTTGACATGCACCATATAGCTTATCTTTTTAAAACTTGACCTTGGCAAGACTAATTACAAGTTCATTATATTTAAGATCATTAATGTGATTCATGCCAACATGACCAAGCTTTTTATGCCATAACCAAGAATCATCACAAATAAAAACCATACAATCAACATTATTCCTATTCATGTTGCCAACATCAATCATGTAGACATTGCCAATTCTATAACCAACAAACAAAATTTTCTTATCTTTCAAGCGCTTCACATAATATTTCTTGGAAGTAAAGGAAATTTTGTTCCTCATGTCACATAATTGGCTAACATTAATTAAGTTATATTTAAGGCAATCAACCAATAACATATACTCAAGAGAGGGGTTATCGTTCTTACCAATTTGCATAATGCCAATGATTGTACCTTTGCCATTGTCTCCAAAGGTGATATTTTCTCCCTTATTCTCTTCCAAACTTGAGAGAAGATTTGCATTTCCGGTCATATGTCTTGAGCATCCACTATCTAAGTACCAAGAATCTTCATTTTTTGTGGATTTCAACCACACCTATAAATAAAAAAATTTTATTGGTTCTTAGGTATCCAAATGCTTTTAGGTCCTTGGGGATTAGCATCAACATATCCTAGATGCACATTTCTAATATGACATTTAAAATTTGAATGGCCAACTTTTCCACAATAATTATATCTTAAGTGAATTCTTGATCTTTGTTGAGACTTTGTCTTATAATATGGTTTAGTGTGATATTGAGGCCAATATCCATAATTAAACCTTGGTCTAGGATATGCATTTATAGGCCTTCTATGAAATAAGGATTTATGCATGACATTTCTATGCATGTTATTTTTAGGCCTAAAATTCTTAGGTGGAGGCATATATGGCATGTGAGCATTAGAATTAGATGCCTTCACAAATGTAGTCTTTGAGGTAGATAAAACATCTCCTCCATTATATCCAAGTCCATACTTAATAGTTAGACATCTTTGGGACTCAAGAATTTTATCCTATTTTTCTTTTCCCTTGCAAAGTTTAGACATGCAATCATTATAAGAATTTAATTATTTTTCAATAAATTATTTTTCTTTCTAAGTTCATTGCATTCTTGAGTCCTAAGACTAATAGTCTTTTCCAATTCATTACCAGATGCATTTAACTTACATATTTCATCTTTGTAATTCTCACATGCATCTAAGACCTCATTGGATATATCTTTCAACTTATCATATTTGACTTACAACCTATGATATTTTGAAAGTAAAGACTCCATAATTTGCATAGCATCATCATTAGAAGTGAAGTTGGAGTTACTTACCTCACTTGAAGATGTATCCTCTTCAATTGTCATGAAGCAAATATTTGCCACTTCATCCTTGCTAGCTTCCTTCTCATCTTCCGAGTCACTTGAGTCATCCCAAGTGGCCGCCAAAGCTTTCTTCTTGAAGCTTTTTTTGTTCTTCAGTTTTGGATAATCCGTATTATTGTAATCATACTTGTCATATTAGAAGCATTTCACTTGATTGCTTTTTGGCTTCTTTTATTTCTCATGCTTCTCATATGGCTTCTTGTTCTTTTTATTTCTAAGGATTAGATTCCTTATCCTTTTTGCAAGCAATGCCATATCTTCATCATCATCTTCTTCATCACTTCCATTGGAAGAAGTCTTTTTAAATGCAATGAAGACCAACCTTTTATTCTTCTCTTTTACTTTGTTTTGAGATAAAGTAATCTTATGAGTGAGAAGTTTTTCCAACAAATTGTCGGTTGGGAAAGTACTCAAATCATTTTTTTCTTCAATAGAGGTGACCATTGATTCCTAATCTTTATTGGGTAGAACTCTAAGAATCTTGCAATTGATGTCTTCTATAGAGTAGTCTTCCCAAGTTTTTTTATTTGATTTACAATCACCATAAGATGATTGTACATTTAAGATACTTTTTCATTGGGAAGCATTTGGAAGAGCTCATAATTATGAGTAAGAATTTGAATTTTCTTACCCTTGACTTGGTTTGTTCCTTCATGAGTAGTCTCAAAAGTGTTCCAAATTTACTTGGATGAAATGCATTGAGAGATTTTTCCATATTCCTCTCTACTTAAATGGTAGAAGAGATATACCCGAGATAACCCTGTAGACCTCCACACGGCCTTAATCATCCCATAAGTCATCTTAAGTAAACAACTTATCCACTAGTCACCAGTTTGTGGAAACAACTACCCCAAGCAAAAAGACTCTATAAGAGACCACAATTGCATAACAAGAGGATATTGAAAAACCAAGAGAAAACTATTAGAGCTCATAACATGAGAGCTAAAGATAGAAATGAAACACAAGTGAAACACAAACATGAACTCTATTCCATATTTTCCTTCAACACCAACAATCAAAGAATCAATGAAGCTTCGTAATTGTTTTTCTCACTCCCATTGCTAACTTAAGTATCAAAGGATTTTGGCCAAGCCTTTATCTTTGAATTATCTTGCATACCTCATCTCTTTTTCCTAGAGAGTCCAGTCCAATACTTCATCAAGTTAGAGCTTATCAAATGGTGTCATCTGTGGGAACATTTGGTTTCCATAATTGGACTTCGTTCATTCTTAATAGAAATAACAAATTTGCACCTTTTCCTTGCTGTTTGAAAGCACAAGAATATCTTTATGCCTAACCCACAGTCTAAAGGTAACCCTTACCTTTGTTACCCTACCTTGCACAAATATAATGGAGGAAGGAGGTACCATAATCTCACCCCACAAAGTTTCTAAAAGAGACATCTTTAAAGGTGACCTTCCTAACTCAACCAAGCCCTCAAAGCCAACAACTTAACACTTTTCTTCTCATGTGCATGACCTGTCCAATAATCCTAATAAAGCTTAGAAAAATCATTATAGGATGGGCCAACTAAATCCTTCTATTCCTAGTTAAAACTCCTTGTGATCAAACTTTTAAGACTTTAAGATTGAGCTCTTTCCTAAAAACCACTCTCGAATGTGGCAGTGTTAAATGCTCAGTTTTCAATGAAGAGGAGAAAAAAAAAGGAGAAAAGAGACTAGCTTTAAAAGAAGACATGACTAGAAGGATTTAATATGATGAACAACTTATGAGTAAAGGCCCTAAAGGGAAGCCAATTGCCTCTCGATAAGCACCCATCTAATTAAAGAGATTGCCCAAAACATGAGGTCACCATCACTCAGCACCTCTGTAAGAGAGATTAAAGCCCTTAAGAAATCGAAAGGAGAGGGAGGCAAGAGCAAAAGAAGACGAGAAAAAAGAGCTTAAGGAGGGAGACTTCTACCCTGACAAATGTGCTTCTACTAACATAGACAAACATTTATTAAGGAAGAATGACAGACATAATAATCTAATATATCTCTCATAACCTTTGGGGAAAGATGATATATATCAAGAGTTCAAGAGAAGAGTTTGTCAGGAAGGAACAACAAGACCTTGAGGAAAAGACTCACTTGGCATAATGGTTAATTCCTTGAGCTCATCAACTTAGAAGAGTCATTCAACAAGTTATCCTTTTTACCCTCTAAAGTGAAGATTTTGATGGATCCATGAAATTTTCAAAAGAATTTACTTCGCTCAATATGGATTCGCGGGTGCTTCAGCTAAACCTTCTCAGTAATAACAATAGAGGGAGGAACACTTTAAAGCAATGAAGAAAGATAGAAAGAGTCACACACGCCTTCCTCGCTCATGATCATCTTCATGAGGAGAGAAGGAAAAACATATAGTCTTAGATATTTCTGAGCAATATGGGAGGTAGAGAAATGCGGTTAGAAAAAGGGTGATGCCTTGAGCCCTTTTTCTTCTCTCTAGAGGATGTAGGCCTAAAATGTTGTCCCTTTGATGATGTATACAAAACACATGATGCATTTAACTTGTATTTTTGGGTGTTTGTTGAAAACATGATATAATGCCTGTTATGAATATGTAACATCCATTACATATATTAAGCTTACAAAAACAAATTTAGAGCACAAATTTTCAAGCCCGTTACAAGGTCATAACGCCCGTTACAGTAATAGAATGAACATTATGCCTCATAAACTCAAAGTTCATAATTCATACAGAGAGCTCTTTCAAACCTATTATGAGTCATAATTACTGTTACGGTTCCAAGGCTCAAATTGGTCAAGCTCGTTATATCTAAGTCGTAACGACTGTTACATAATCATAATGGTCGTTCCAGATGGTTGGACTATCACATCAAACGAGTTTGCTAAAATTTATAATCGCTGGAAACAATTTTCAAAGCAATCGAAGCCAGATTTTGAGTCAGAATAGTCATAATATGAAGTTAATGGGTGAAGCCTATAAAAGGAAGAATATTTGAAGAGAAAAACACCTTGTGAAAAGCTCTTACAAGTGAAAATCAAAGTTTCATTACTCTTCTACCTTTTTATTGAGTTCTACTGAATACTTTGCTCTCAAACTAGCTTTTTCTATTTGTACTTTATTTTATATCTTTCAAATAGTTAGAAAATAATTTAGAGAGACTAGAAATATCTCTAATATTTGCTTAAATTGAGAGTTGGGCCCTATCAAAATTATTGCAAAGTGCAAAATCCCAGTGTAACTAGAGTTATAAAAAATTGGGTTGTTAACCCTAATGAGTGGAACCTCAAAATCTATTAGATTTTGAGAGAAGTGGATGTAGGAGAGATGATTGTATTTCGAACCACTATAAATTGACTGAGTTATCTCTATCTTTATCTCTTTAGTTACTTGTTATATATTTATTATCATTGATAGAGTATATAAACTGTAAAATTGTATTAGAAATTTTAAACTCATATTTATCCTTTGGAATGTTGCCATATTGGAATAACAATTGGTATTAGAGTTTGTTCTTTATTTTATACAAAATTAAATGATTTTTAGATACTTTTGCTATCTCCTAATATATTCAATGAAAGTTTTTGGATCAATGCTACTTGCTATCAAGAGTTCACCTAATTTTTATAAGTTTTTAGGTAAAGAGCCTATACAAAGAATAACGTACGAATGTAATAATTAAAGTCCAATTTAAAGTTACTTTCAGAATATTTTTTCAACCAATTGGTTGTCTACTTGAATTTTTTTTTAGAAAAAAAATACCTCATTAGTGAATTCACCAACTGTAAGGCCTCGCTCGAGTACTGGTTCGGTCCGCTTGAAATTAGAATGTTCTTTTAGATGATTATCCATGACTTATGCGGCTTTCACCTTTTTTTTTGGGTAAATTATTCTTTAATTTTGATTTTTAAGCTTTAGGGAGTTGCCACCAGAATTTGTTTTTAATGGAAAAAGTTAAGATAAAAATCCTTTTTCTACTCCAATTAATTCAATGAAAAGAACACTAGACCTTCGAACTAGGTTGGATTCATAAACTAGATTTTTTGTTTTAAGTAACTAAAAATTGGCCTTTAGTTTAATTATGATTTAAAAATAGATAAATTACAATTTTGCCCCTGAGGTTTGACCCGAAAAACGATTGAGTCCCTATATCACGAGAAATTAATGATAAAATCTTGTTTTTTCTATCTGTCAGATTATTTAGTCATTCTGTCTATTTTTATCATCTTTTCCATTAAAAATTAATTAAAAATAAAAATAAAAATATTTTACCCAAAATGCCCTATTTTCGCCTACACTTGGAATTTTTTCCCATTTGTTCTTCTACATCTTCTTGACTCTGGATCCATTTCATTTATGTATTCCATTTCTACATTTCTATATTCCTTTCCCATTCATATCTAGGTTTTAGAGTTTGGTGGTGATGTGCAGCGGCGACAACGAAATTAGGAAGAACCACATAGATGGAAGAGTCAGAGCTACAAAGAGGCAGGGATTGAGGAACCACGGTGGTAGATTGGAGGAATTATTAGTTGATTTCCTCTATTCTATGAAGTTATATCCACTGAAGATGTCGACAATGTAAGACGTAAGCTTTGGTTGAAAGTCCATGATCCACTATTTTCTGGATGGATATATGATTAAAATTGCATCAATATAAGGTAATTGGTAACAAGAATTCATAGTTATTATTAGGATTGGGTTTGAGTTTACACTCAACGTTACAGTTTACTTTCAAGATTTTAGGGTTTCTAGCATTTCTTTAATTTGAAAATTGTTTTTCTTTAAATTTGTTCTTCTGTTCGTTGGCTTGGGTTTAGAATGACAATCTTGCATCTATGTTGGTTTTGTGTTTAGAGTTTTAACTGATTAGGCTTTATTTTTTCAAGAATGAATTGATCCAGCTCTCATTGAAAGTATACAATTCTCAAACTGTACCAAGATTTTCCAAAAAATATGGGATTTGATGAGGAATCATTTCTTTGGAAGATTACACAAAAATTTTACATTTTCAGTCAAACAAGCTAAAATTTAATTGACACAAAGTAGCATAAATTTAATTTACAAAGAAGGCTGGTTAAATATGTGTCTATGCTTTCCTCTCTACCATTGTTTAATTCTAGTTATCTACTACTTAATTTTCTTATGAGTGGCTGTTTAATATGGGTTGACTTTGTGAAATATTATATTGTTATATGTGTTCGGATCTTGTAATTAAAATGGATTTATTTTGGGTGGAAAAAATTAGAGGAGTTGGTGGTGGCAACGGTGGTGGTGGTGGTGGCTGTGGTGGAGGAGGAGGAATTAAGTTTGGCGATGGCGATGGTAGTCAGACTAGTTGGTGGTTTTTTTTACCTGGGTTGATGTGGTAAATAATAATAAAATATTCTTGATTCACTAAATAGGTACAAACAGAAAATTTTGTTATAAATGAGAGGTATTATTGTCATTTCACATAAAATTAAGAAAAAATTATAAAAAATGGACTGAAGGATTTATTAGTTGATGGAGCCAAAATAAGAGGACATGATCATGAGTTTTTCAAAATACAAGGACTTAACAGTGTTTCGAGTCGAAATCGATGGACTAAATTATAATCTACCTTTTAAAAATAATTTTTGAATGAACAATTAAAAAATGTCATTCATTTAATAAATAAATTGCATAAATAAAGTATTAAATAAATATAAATCAATAAATAAATAAAGTAAATAAAATAAAGCGATAAACTAATTAAATTATTTCAATAAAAATCCATAATAGGTGGATATCAACTCCAACCCCCTATAAGTTTTAGGTTGATCACACATTTCTCAAAATTAAACTAAATAATAGTGCAAAATTAAAGAAAAAACTTTGCTATCAAATAGTTCTTTGTTATAAAAAATTAAAGCAAGATTCATTGTAAGATAGATGCTTTTACTATCTCCCAATATACTCAAATAAAATTATCGAATCAATGCTACTTGCTATTAAAGAGTTGCCCTGAGTTTTTAGACAAATAACCTATGCAAAAGAATGATGCATGTATGCAAAATAATATTTAAGTTAAAGGCTATATAAAGTTACTTTGAAAATATTTTTTCAACCAATTAGTTGTCCACTTTAACTTTTCTTTTTAGAAAAATACCTCCCAGTAGAATCGTTAACTATGAAGCCTCGCTCGAATACTAATCCACTCTACTTGGAATCGGAATGCTCGTTTAGGTGATTATCCAAAACTTAGGCATTGTCACCTTTTATTTGCAAATAATTCTTTAATTTTGATTTTTTAAACTTTTGGGTGTTGCCACTTTAATTTGTTTTTGTTGAAAAAAAGTTAAGGTTAAAATCCATTTACTACTCCAATTTAATCTAATGGAAAAGAACACTAAACCTTCGAATTAGGTTGGATTCGGGGATTAAATTTTTTTATTTTAAATAACTCAAATTGACCTTTAATTTAATTGTCACTTAAAAATAATTTTTGAATGAACAATTAAAGAATGTCTTTTATTTAATAAATGGATTGCATAAATAAAGCACTAAATACACATAAATCAATAAATAAAATAAATAAAGTAAAACGATAAACTAATCAAATTATTACAAATATAAGTTTTAGAATGATCACACATTCCCCAAAATTAAACTAAATAATAATGCAAAATTAAAGAAAAATTTGGATATCAAAGAGTTCTTTGTATAGACTTTTTGCTGTAAAAAATTAAAACAAGATTTGTCACGGGTTGAATACTTTTGTTATCTCTCAACATATTTAAAGTGAGTTGTCAGATCAATTTGCTACTTGCTATCAAATAGTTCTCCTAATTTTTTTTAAGTTTTTAGACAAATAGCCTATGCAAAAAATGGTTCATGAATGCAAATTAATATTTAAGTTAAAGGCCAATTTAAAATTATTTTTGAGGATATCTTTTCAACTAATTAGTAGTTCACTTTAACTTTTCTTTTTATAAAAAATATATTCTCAATGGAGTTGCCAACTATAAGACTTCTTCAAGTACAATATCAGTCTGCTTAGAATCAAAATACTCTTTTAGATGATTATCCATGACTTAGGCAGCTGTCACGTTGTTTTTGCAAATTATTTTTTAATTTTGATTTTTAAGTTTTGGGGAGCCGTCATCTTAATTTTTTTTTCTTGAAAAATGTAACACCCCGAATTTTTCGATAATTAAAAATAAGACCCTATAATTAATATAGTTGACTTTATAGTCATTAATTAGACAATTAGGTATAAAATAACAATTTAGTACCCAAAATAGACAGTTAAAAATAAAATAACAGTTTAGTAATTGAATTTTAAATTTTATACCTAAAATACCTAATTAAACACATAATTTCACCAAATTAATTATGAGGCCTAAAATTTAGATGACAAATAAATTATGAAAATTAGTAGAATCTAAAATGAATTTTGGGGTCAAAGTGTAAATATTAAAACTTTTTGAGAAAATTTGTAAATAAAGAAAGTTGAGGGCTAAATTATAAATATCAAAAAATTCCAAAAATATCTTAAAATTTTAGAGAATTCTATTTTTGGCCCAATTTTTTTTTCTTCTCAACCTATGGTGGCCAAACCACCTTGTTCATTTCTCTACCTCCATTTTCTTCTTCTTCTTCCAAAATTCTTCCATTTAAAACTTCCTAAACTTAAACCTAATTAATTTTATACCCAAATTAAGACTAAACACCGAATAGCAATAATAATTCTTACCAAAAATCTACGAAAAAGCTAAAAGTTTCTAAGGGAGCAAAGTTGAGAAATTGAAGAAATTTGAGGTAATAACTCTAAACTTATTTTCTTTTCAATAATTATGATTAGTATGATAATTATAAATGATTAACTAAGAATTAGAAGCATAAATATAGTTATAGGGAACTTTAGGTTTATAAATGGATTATGTGAAAATTCAAAATTCAAAATATATGAGTTTAATTTCAAATGAATGTAGAATATGTTTATTTATATTCAAATGAGTTTAAAACATGTGGAATTTGCATTGTAGAAGCAAGGAACAAAAGAAAAAATGGTGGAAGTGATGATGAAAAATAATTGTGCTTAAAGTGAATTTTGATGTTTTAAGGTGATTTTGCTCCAAACAAGCCTTGAGGTGAGTCATCATGAGCACATACCAGTAGGAGCAAAGGTTATAAACAACCTTCACCTTTCACCATAAGGAAGGGTGAACATGAGAGATTCCCAAATGGTAGAAGAGATACGCCCAAGATAAACCTATCGACTACCACGCGGCTTGAATTATCATTCTCAAGTCAATCACTTCTCCACCAGTCACTAGCATGTGGAAATAGCTATTCGAAGCAAAAAGACTTTGTAAGAGACCACAATGGCAAAACAATAAGGGAGATCTTGAAATTGAGAGACAACCATTAGAGCTCATCACATGAGAATCAAAAATAGAAATGGAACACAAGTGAAACACAAATCTGAACTTTATTCCATATTTTCATTCTCTTTCAATACCAAAAAACTAGGAAGCAATGAAGTTTTCGAAGTTTTCTTTCACTCTCATTGCTAACTTAAGCATTAAAGGGACTTTGCTAAGTCAAAGACTTGGCCGCTTCTCATTTTTAGGTAGACTTGTAGGCCCTATCTCTTTCTCTGGAGAGTCCAACCCAACAGTTTATCGAGCTAGAGCTCATCATTATTAATTTCATTTTTTGGCATTTAAATCTCCTTAGCTTATACATTGATTAAATGTCTTTATGCTGTATATTGAAAATAGTATCATGAGACAAAAATATCATTGCTATTGTTTTTAACATAGTTATGAAAATCAAACCGGACTGGTCGATTTAACCGAGAAAGTTAGGAGTCAATTGATTGGTCGGGCCGATCCAATCCCAAATACACATCCTCCAAAAATTAGACCAAACTCGATTAGGTAACCAGTGATCCGGCCGACTTGATCCAAGTTTTTTGTGTTAGGTGGGTGAGACTTTTTATTTTTATTTTTAAAATTTCTTGATAAAAAATAGCGTTGTTTTGATACATTTAAAATGACACCGTTTTATTGTGGGAACAAACCTAATATGCCCATCCCTAACAGAGCATAAAAAACGCAAAGCTCCAGCTCGTCTGCTAGACAACCACTAATCCAAAAAAATCAAAATCATCTCCATCTACCATTGAAATCAATTGAATATAGCTTTTGAGGCTTTCATTGGGGGAGTTTTCTCTCTCCTCACCATCATGGAATGATTCGAATTATAAATGACAACAGGTCGGATTTGCAGCGAATTTTACAAAATCTAAATTTGATCCGTATAAAAATAAAAATACCCATCCCGTTTCGAGTCGAATCGGATAATGGGATGGATCGAGTCGAATTGGATAATATCCATTTATAATTTTTTATATATTTTTTTAAAAATATATATATATATTTTTTATGTATTTTTTTAAAAATTTTCATATAATACAATTTATATTTCATTTAAAAATAACTATAAATTAATAAATATATAAATTATATATAAATAAAATATTAAAAAATAAAAATATATATAATATATATAATCAGATTGAATTCAGAACGTGTATTATCATTATTTAAAATCTGACATAGATATAAAATAAAAAATTTATTTCGTCACATTTATTAAACGAGATAGATATTACCGTTCCATTCAGATTGGAATAAATTGAGGCCAAATTAATATGGCTTTGACGCCCTTACTGTGGGAGCTCTCTCTCCTCACTACCATGGAATCAGTACTCTATTGTTTTATTGCCAGAACAGGAGGCGATGAAGGAAGCCTTGACGCCATAACAGGAGGTGATGGAGAAAGACTTGGGGCTATGAGTGAGACTGGGAAAAATCTTCACAATTCCAAATCATGATGGAGGCAGACTGAGAAGAACCTTCAACCTTCACAATCCAAGATTTGTTTTGTTTTGCTACTGAGAAAAAGAAGGCTCGAGAAAAAGAGGAGTCAAATTCTTTGGTACTTTAAAAAACCTTCACAATTCCAAATGCTTTGCAACTGCGCATTAATTATCTTTTTTTTTTTTAAATATATATTAATAACGAGAAAAGTCAAATGTCTAGGTGGTTAACATCAACTTCGATCAATATTAGGTTGCAGGTTCAATTCACAGGCTTGGCACCATATTTGTTTATAATATTACACCATTTAATTACTTAAAAATAAATTTATAATTACTGAAAAAATTTTAATTGACTATTTACATGAAATATTTATATATTATTTTTCAAATTAAATATAAAAAATATGAATAAATAAATAATATATTCTCAAAATTATTATAATCCAAAATTTTAAATATAAATATAGCAAATTGCATATAAATAATTATATTTCTCACAAAATATAATTTTAAAATAAATAAAAATTTAGATAATTATATATAGATTATATTTATTTTGAGAATATAAATATCCTATTATACAATAAAAATTTTATTTTTTATATTATATAATATTAATTTAATTATTTTCGATTTAATTTTAATTTGATCGATTCGATTTTAATTAAATTTTTAATTATTTAATCCTCTAATTATACCGATTCTAAAATTAATGGAAGTCTGAAAACCTTAATTTTTAAGAAACGAAAGAAAAAATACTTTCATTTGTCTATTTTGATTTGGTTTATTCCCATTAATAAACTGATAGAGTATTACAAAGAATAACACAATTGAAGATATATATGCAGTAATTTAAAAAATGGTTGGATATGGAAATAATGGTTTATCCTAATTCCTCGCCCTTTTTTGGGAAGAGAAGTACACATCCATGAATATAATTGACGTGTGACATTTGAATATGTCATTTTTTATATTTTCAATAGTCATTTCAAGTGATTCTGATCCAAAACCTTTTGGACTCTATAATTTTATTAATCTGCAAATTATAGATTTTATCTTTTTAAGATGCTTTTTTCTTTTTTAAGCACAAGTTATTATATATATATACCGTTGGGTTGGTAATTATGTGATTGATTTTTTTAATAAAAAATTTGGCTTCAGTAAAAAGTAAAAAATTAAGAGATTTCCTAGAAGATCTATTTGGATCTTTGTTGAAAGTTGGAGAAAATAATGTTAATTAGATATGCTTATGGAGTTATATATATGGAAAATTCTTACCTTATATTTTTTTTTCTTTGTTCAACTGATTTTAATATTAATTTTTGTATAAATATTTACTAGTATTAATTTAGTTTGACCTTTTTTTTCATAGAATTGACAATAAAAAAATTGAAGAAAGAAGCAAAAATGCTTGAGAAAATCCAATAATGAGAACAACAAGGGGCAAAATAGACAATAGAAAGAAAAGAAATCCATATTCTCCTCAAAATTGTCATTTTCTATGCAAATTATTCCTATAAATTTTTGTTAGCTAGTCTCTTGTTACAGCACCTCGCGTTGAAGATCAATTGAGCAAGAACAAGAAATTAAAGTAAAATCAAGAAGGGATAAGGTATAATTTTGACCATGCCGTTTAGTTTTAGGAGTACATTAGTTTTTAATATTTTTTGAGGTATAATTTTGACCTTAACGTTATTAAAATTTATAATTCCGACCCTTTGACCGTTGACTTTTCAACCTAGGCCACACAATGATTAAAAAAGTATTTGGCAAATTACAATTTAGTCCCTAAAATTTTATTTATTTATAAAAAAGTATTTTTTTAAATTAAAAATATAAAAAAATAAAATAAATTAATAACTAAATAAAATTAATTATTTTATTTATTTAAAATTAAAAAAAATACTTTTTATTAAATTGAAATAATTAATTTTTATTTAAATATACTTTTCTAAAATTAAAATAAATAAAATTAATTTTTTATTATTTAATCTATTTTCTAATTTTATATATTTGCAAATTATTTTTATATATTTAATCATATTGTTGCTTACTTTTTTATTTAATTAAAATTAGAATATTAAAAAATATATATATATAATTTTATGTATAATATTTATACATTACATTTTTATTTATTTATTTTTATATATTTTAATTTAAAATCAAAATAAATAGTATTATTTTTATTTAATTAAAATAATTAATTTTTAATTAAAATAATTAAAATTAGAATATTTAAAAATACATGTGAATAATTTTATGTGTAAAATATTCATACACAATTTTATTTATTGATTTATTATATATTTTAATTTAAAATTAATATAAATTTCTTTTTATTTAATTAAATAATTAATTTTTAAAAGTAATTTATTTTCTTATTTTTTATATATTTATTTAAATGAAATTATTTTTTTTATATTTAACAAAATAAAATAATTTTATTTTAATGTACAAAAATATTTTTTAATCA
>CANXYC010755062.1:0-11059 GCA_948193065.1 Aleurites moluccanus | reverse complement strand
AACTCTAGGCCTAAAAATTAGGTCATATAACATGCATATATATATATTCCATGCATTCACATATAATATTAACACATCATAAAGAAAGAAAAATAATTTCCCTAAAGGTCCCTATTAGGGTTTAGGCTAAGGTGTTACAGTGCCATGGTGAGACAAGTCTTCAACTTGTGGAAACTTTCTTCGCAAGCATTTTCCCATTGGAATTTCACTTGCTTTTGAGTAAGCTTGGTCAAAGATGCTGCAATCTTGGAAAAATCTTGCACAAATCTCCTATAATACCCTGCCAAACCCAAGAAACTTCTAACTTCTGAAACGTTTATGGGTCTAGGCCAATTAAGGATTGCATTCACCTTCTTCGGGTCAACTTTAAGTCCTTCCTTACTCACCATATGTCCAAGGAAACAAACACTATCCAGCCAAAACTCATACTTGGAGAACTTGGCAAACAATTCATGCTTCCTCAAGGTTTGCAATACAATCTGAAGATGTTCTTTATACTCTTCCTTGCTCCTAGAATATACAAAGATGTCATCGATGAATATAATGACAAACTTGTCCAGAAATTGCCTGAACACACTATTCATTAAATCCATGAATGCAGCTGGTGCATTAGTCAATCCAAACGGCAGCACTAAGAACTCATAGTGTCCATATCTAGTCCAGAAAGCCATCTTCGATATTTCCTCATTCCGAATTCTCAACTGATGATAACCCAACATCAAATCTATCTTGGAGAAATGACTTGTACCCTGCCACTAATCAAATAAATCATCTATTCTTGGTAAAGGATACTTGTTCTTGATGGTAACTTTATTAAGCTGCTTGTAGTCGATACACAATCTCATAGAACCATCCTTCTTTTTCACAAAGAGTACAGGTGCTCCCCACGGCGAACTACTAGGTCTAATGAATCCTTTATCAAGCAAATCTTGCAACTGGATTTTCAATTCTTTCAACTCAACTGGTGCCATACGGTAGGGAGGAATAGAAATCGGACTCGTGTCAAGTAGCAACTCAATACCGAACTCTATCTCTCTATCCGGTGGCAACCCTGGTAATTCTTCAGGAAATACATTCGGAAACTCATGAACTATTGGTAATTGCTCTATATCTCTCACTTCATTGTGATTATCCCGGACATAAGCCAAATACCCTTGGCAACCTTTTCTTAATAACCTTCTTGCCCCAATGGCAGATATCACATTGTATGGTACTTCACTCCGCTCCCCTTGAAACTCAAACTCCTCACCCAAAGGTGGCTTGAAGACTAACTTCTTCCCATTGCAATCTATAGTAGCATATTACTTGGACAACCAGTCCATGCCCAAAATTACATCAAATTTTAATACAGGCAATTCAATCAAATCTACATCCAAGTTCTTACCGTCTATGCTAACTACACATGATGGATAAAAGTTCTGAACTTCAATCTCTTCCTCTAAAGGAGTAGAAACAACCAACACATTTTCAAGCAATTCACAAGGCACATGCAATTTCTTAGCAAAACATGATGACACAAAAAGAATGCGTAGCTCCTAAATCAAACAACACTCTAGCATTCAAAGCTTGGATCGGGAGAATACTTGTAACAATCGTGTTAGATGCCTAGGCCTCATGCTATGATAAAGCAAAAACTCTGCCTCTACCTCTACCCATGGGAGTTGATCCTGAAGCATGAGCCACATGTTTTCTTGACCCTCTGCCAGTCTCAACAGTCTTGCCCACAATACCTCTGCCTGCACCTGTCTGCTGATTAATAATCCTCTCTCTACTCATCTGAACTGTAGCCTGAGAAGCTTGAGGTCTACCTCCAAAGGGTGGTTGTGGACAATTCTTGAGCAAATGACCTTATTGTCCACACCTAAAGCATGCTCCTGATGCATAATGACAAGGGCCATTATGAAATTTTCCACATGTAGAACACAAAGGTTTAAGAGTCATGGATGGTGCAAAACTAGCTGAACCATGGCTCATCTGAGAAGTAGGTCTAGGAGTAGTCCGACTCTGCTGTAGTCTCTCTGAAGGTCCTCTATACCCACTCCTAGAAGCTAATTGATGAGCCACTCCCAAATTCTTCATCCCGCTTTCTTGTTTAGAAGAACTACCTACTTTAAATTTCTTCTTCTCAACCCTTTCGGATCTAGCTTCCATCTCTCTATTCTCAATTATCCTTACTTTATCCACCAGCTTAGAGTAAGAATCAAACTCAAGAGCAGCTAGGAGTTTAAATAGTGGAGCCACCAATCCTCTACGAAACCTCTGAATCTGTGTCGTTTCTGTAGGCACCAATGCAGGAGCGAATTTGCTTAACTGACTGAACTTCCTGGCATACTCTGAAACACTCATACCAGGGGTCTGAACCAATCTCTCAAATTCTATTAATTTGGCTTCCCTCACACTCATTGGAAGAAATACATTCATCACCAGTTCTTTGAATCTCTCCCAAGAAAGATCTTCATTTCCCCGAAGTATACCAGAAATGCTTCTCTTGAACCAATCCTTAGCCTTAGCTTTCATCAAATACCCCACAAATTCTATTGCTCTTCTATCGGGAATCCACAGAATCTATACTTTCTCTTCAATTTCTTCCAGAAAATATGTAGGATCCACTTCACCTCTATACTCTAAGGGCTTAAGTTTAAGAAATCGCTCAAATGATATCTCTTCCTCTTGACATACAACAGGTGGTGGAACTGCTAGAGGAACAGGGATCTCTGGAACCTATACCGGAGGTACTTGCTGTTGTCTTTGCTGAGTAATGAATTCAGTTATCATCGAATAATTCCTTTATAGCTATTCCAATTGTTGAGCCATATTAACCACATCTACTGGTGGCACAACAGGAACCTCATTTCCTCCATTTCTACCCACAGAACCTTCTTCAGAAGCCAATTCTTGCCTAGGACGATCTCGGCCTCGTCCTCTACCATGACGTGGAGGCATATCGATACTGATAAAACAAACAAAGCAAACTTAGACTCAAAACACAAGATTAGCACAGGTCTATACTAAAGGATTACACAATATTGACGTGACATGAATCCTATGCTCCGTAGTTATCCTAATCAACACTTATAATAGGGCTTATGCACATCTATCTATCTTCTATCTCAAGGATTATAAACCTATAGCTCTGATACCACCTTTGTCACACCCCAACTCCAGTGGTGCGACGATCCTAGGGCAAGGGTAGGCTTAAGGCCACTATAAACCTGTAGAACACTCATATCCTAGATCTCATTTCTAATACATATGCACATAAAATATAGTTATCATTACAAATATTCATTTCTATGATTCGTGCAATCATAATTCATTCATTTATATTCATCATCATATAATTTCCTATTGTTCCTTACCGATCAAAAGATACATCCCACATCACTAAGGAACAAGGGCAGCCCAAAATGTAACCGTTCAGACATCAAATTAATAACTATGGAGCTCTAGAGTATACTCCTCATACATATAATACCATAATACAATTCAATGAATATATATCAAAATAATTATAATGGTGGCTTTTTGGAGGAATAATTCAAGAAGCTCAGTCTTCTATATTAGCTCCCTCTCGAGCTACACTATCACCTAAAATCCACAGAAGAGGAGTGAGCCTTCAACTCAGTAAGATATGAACATGCAACATAAAGATCAATCCAAAAGAAAGATCAATCCAAAGAAACATGGGTAAAAAAATATCATATGGTTATACTTACAAGAACAGAGGTGCTCACAATCGAATAGCACTATCAAATCACATGATAGAACTGTAGAGTGCATCAGTAGCCTTGCTACCTATCACAACATAGCGCATCGGTAGTCCTTGCTACCTTATTGCAAACGCATGCTTGGCCAGGCATACGTCTAGAGTTCATGGTCCTCTCTATGTAGAACACTGATAAAAACCCTATCATCTAGGTTCCCAAAGTGCACAATGGACCAATGAATTTACTCTCATTGGGTAGAGCGTTCTATCCATAGGGTCATATAGTTGCAATCTTACAAAAAAAAAAAATATTGGTCACAAGACCACCAACATATAATGTAATTTCAGTCAAATTAACAAATAGGTTTCATATGAACTTGATCCAAGTAACGATGATCAAGTCATTTGCAATATATATATAGTAATCACATGAAATAAATTATCATTTTGTTTGAGAATATCATGGGAATTTCAATTAATAGATCAATAATATAATATCATATAACCTGTGAATCATATATGTGAACGTTAGGAAGGTTTGGACAATTCATTTCAAAGAAGCAATATACATATGCAATGTTCATACTTACGTCAAATCAATTTATCCTTATATTTTTTCTCAGTTACTTATACAGTCAATATATTTCCTTTAATTTCTTGAATCCTCTTTTTCCTATGATATTTCCTCAAATGCTTAAATTTAGGGTTTCCTCAATCAATAATACATAATATGATTCTCTATAATTTTAATCATCTTACAACCCCTATTTTATTTCCTAACATCAATTTAATTAATCTCTTAAGAAAATCTGAAGTTTAAGAATCTGCTTACTATTTATGTCACTATTCATCAAATTTCATAAATTCTGATATCTTGAATATTAATCAAAATTAATAGTTTTAAATACTTATAATAAAGTATATATACTCATATAGATCTATTCTATCTATAAAAAATTCTTAATCTAAAGAGAAAATGAAGTTTGGAGAAAATTATCTTATTTTTTCCAAAACTGAGTTCCTGAAGAATCTGACTTGAGAATGATGATTAAAACCTTAAATGCGCTAATTTAATAATTCAATGCATTAATGTTGAGCATTAATGTATGAAAAACAAATAGGAAAGATATGAGAAATATAGGAGAAGAAATGAGAACAAACGAAGAAAAGAGAAGAATAAGATATCGCGAAAATAGCTACTGCATCTCCTCTTAAATAGACTACTGCCTCTCAGCTTCCAACTTCGTCAAACTCACTTCGCCAATACCACCTCGGCAATGCCACTTCGCCAAACTCGCCTCTCCTATTTTCATTTCGCATATGCTACCTCGCATATCCCAGTTCGCATATGCTACCTCCCATATCCCAGTTCGCATATGCCACCTCACACATCCCTCTTCGCATATGCCATCTCGCATATCCCTCTTCGCATATGCCACCTCACATATCCCTCTTCGCATATGCCACCTCGCATATCCCACTTTGGTGAGCTGAAATCCTGGCTCGCCAGCTATCTCGCCACTTTACACTAAAATGGCTCACGAGCGAAATAAAGAAATCCAAATGACCTAATTCTTTTTCCCAATTAACTTAGACACACAGGGCCACAATTCCATGCTTACCTCTCCAGCTCGATCAGTCTCTAACCATTTTGAAATTGAGAGACCGCCTCCCATAATCTATTCTCTCGAGCTGGAAAACCCTCCTTGTTACTCCGTACCGAACCAGCTCGCAATTGAGGTACGGACACCCAAACTCCTTGATTTTTTTTGTCACTTAAAATAGACACTCAGGGGTCCATCATAACTAAAATTCAAAACAAAAAGAGATCTACAAAATTTATGGTGAATTTCTAAATTCACCCAGACTTTACTCTCCAAAAATTATCCAAGCATGTCTGATTAAATTAGCTATCTCTTGGATTACAATTATCCAATCTCATTGAATTTTCACAGCCATTAATAGAACATAAGAAGGAACATTTTTCTTGATTATACTTTTAACTCAAACAGCCACTATCATTTCTAGAAAAAATAATAAACTGACTCATCTAAATCTTTCCTGCATACAAAAAAATTCTGAAATTTCTCCAAGACATTAATCTATCCACAACATCTCCAAAAATCAGAAATAAAAATAAACTAAAATCAAATATTTATTATTGGGTATTACACTAAGAAACTTTCATCTTTATATAATATAAACTTTAAAAAATTATAGAAAATAAAATACAAGTCTCAAAATTTTTTAAATATATAATTCACAAATTTCTTTTAAATTGTACTTCATTTTTATAATTTGAAAATAATTTACTTTATAGTCCAACTATAAATATTTAAATATATAATTAATTTTTATAAATTTCTTAAAAATTTAAAATAAAAGATTCTCAAAAATTAGAATAAATTATTAAAAAATACATGACATATGACTATATAATTTCATAAATTTTCTAATTAATTAAACAAATTTAAAAAAAAAATGAGAATTTAGAGCATTACAATGCAAAAGTAAAGCCCATAGTTTAGGGATACTTATAGGGTGTTAGGATCTACTTAAAATAGTTACGAAACGTCGTTTTGAAGTTTAAAAAACGTTAAATGATTTTTTGAGTATTTGGATGATTAATTAAAAATGTCGTTTCGAAACTTAAAAACATAAAAAATTTAAGCTAGACATGGCAGCTTTTTTTGAAACGGTGTTTTTAAAACTCTATTTTCAAAACAGGATTTGTACCCAAATACCCCTTTAATTTAGCACAAATTTTAGAGATGTTATTAATGTTGAAAAAATATCTCATATCGAATAATGACAAAAAATATAAATAACTTATAAATTGGATCAAGTGTAAACTAATTGATTTTGTATAAGTGAATTTCAATAATTGTCTATTTATAAATTTATATATGTATAGACCCATGAATTTTAATATGGTACCAGAGCTTAATACCCAAAAAGATTAGATCATTGGATCTATGTTTATTCCCTCCATTATTTGACTGATAATTATGCCAATCTAGATAGAAGTTGAAAAAGAAATATTAGCCAATACAATTTTTAGCAAATATCAATAGGCTTGTTGATATTGAGTTAAGGATTAAATCTGATTGCATTTGAGGAATATGTTAAAAAATAAATATCTCACATCGAATGATGATAAAATATAAAATAATTTATAAATAAGTGAGTGTTGAATCTAGCACAAATCAAATGATTTTATACAATTGAATTTTAACATTTATTCACTTATAAATTCACGTGCGTATGAAGTGATAAACCATGTAAAAACTCTTAACCATTTTATTTAATGCTCAAAAGCAAAAAGCCTTTTTCCTCCTCTAAATTAAACATGAGAAAATCCAAAAGGTGAGTGTTTATTCAACATTATTAATTTACATTTTGCAATTCAAATATAAACATTTGACTTGAAATTGGGCAAATCTTAAAAAAAAAAAAGCATGCAATTTAAATACAAGCTTTTGGGATCCCATACAAGATTGCATGCAAAGTACATTTTGTATACCTATAGGTGGCAACTTTGTTGTGTCAATGATGTCTTTCTAAGTCATTTTCAATGACAATTATTTTATAAAAGCATTTGCATTTGGTACTACATGCAATTATATATTTTTATTTGCTCCACCGCCTGCTTTTGTGAAAGTGACATAGGTAGCCCTTATGTTCCTTTTGTTTCCATCATATGGTCAAAGATTCCATTCATAGTGATGCAATCTCGTTTAAGACCATTTTCTTTATATTTTAACCAAAAAAAAAAATATATTAATAGAGCTTTATGAATTTATTTATTAGTTACAATATTAATATTTAAAGTATATATATATATATATATATAAAGCTAAAAAATTTTCAACTTCTATATTTTTTATATCACACACTTTAAAATTTGGAAAACTCAATAGGGCAAGTCAGACTGAGTGGTCATGGGGAATCTCTCTTAAGATCCTACACTCATATGTAAAGTATAATAAAGCTATGAAAAGCAAAATTATCCATAAATATAATTAAAATTATTTTATATACAGTAAAATCTCTATATATCCTTAGCACCATATAAATTTTATTGACTATGTAAATATTATCACTTAATAGGATCCATATGTAACATGCAATATATTAATGTATATATATTTTGAAAAAAAAAAAAACATATATATATAGTGTTGAAAATATAGAAAATCATTTTAAAATACTAAATTTTTATATTCTATTGAATTTTTTTTCAATGTAAATTATATAAATACTTTATACAGTAAATCAACAAAAATATCATTCAAAGCAAGTGATTCTTAATTAATTCAAGTGCGATTTTTCCTTTTTCTTCTAACAAATCAATAACATCACCCAAAATTAATACAAGAACTCAAAAAACTGAAAGTTGAGAATAAAATTAATGATTAAATAATTGTATCAAATAATTTTAGAGAAACATTTTATTTTATTTTAATCTTTTAATGTAACCTAACATATATTTTGAGATATACGTGTATAATTATTACTATATTGAAGTATATTTTTTTAAGATGAGACCTAAAATCTATAATTTATTATAATATGGAGTTTATTCCTATTTATAACTGGTTCAAGTCTATACAAAAAAAAATTATGACTATATAGAGTTTATTCTTATATAAAATAAAATTTTAGAGATGATTTATTGTATATAATAAATAAATCAATTTTTTATTATTTTTATGATTTTAAATTAATTTACATTCAACTATGTGAATATATTATAATAAACTGAATAATTAAAATAAACATATATGTATATTTTTTTTAATTAATAGTAAGTATATTTGTAATTATTTTAAATTTAATAATCAATATTTTCTTTTCTTTTGTGAAAGCTAGCTTAATTAGAAAAAAAAATAGTTATCTTTTAATTATATATAATTAAAAATTTAGAGTTAGAGATATAATTTTTTTATTTTTTATTTCATTTTAGCAAACACTCTTGTATTATTGGTGACTAGATACTCAATCATTGATTGATGACTTCTAAAAGTAAAACAAAATAGACATTTATGAATCGATTTTGTCCAACATTTTTTATCTTGTAGAAAAGGGATAAACGCATTATTTTTTAGTGTTAGATTTTTTTTATCATTTCATTTAATTTCAGAGTGTGTTAAAAAAAAAAAAAAACCTCCTTAAATAAAAAGAGTACAAAAAAAAAAAAAAAAAACCATTTAAAAAAGATGTATAAAAAATTGACAAATTTCAACATAGACTATTAGATTCCATTTACTATATATAAATTATTTACTTTCAATAAATAATTATCACCAAATTGATACTTCAATTTTCATGTAAACCAACCTTTTGCATGCATGAAGAAATTTTATTTTCTTTTGATATATAAAAGAATTTTTTACTTTCCATTACAACAATTTACCAAATCAGCGACAAAAAATAAACAATATAAATCATTGATAAAAAAAAATTACCAACGAATTACTGACTAAAAATAATAGTCGGATAAAATCTTTTTGTTAAAAATTTAACAACGAATTACGAAAATGATGAGTAATTTAATGACAGAATGTTGGTCGACAAATGATTGAAAGTTCGTAGCTAAATTATCGACATAAAACATATCCGTCAAAAAATGGTGAGCATGAAATTTAAATTTTCCTATTGGTAAGTCATTGGTAATGGATCGTCGGTGAATCCATCAGAAATAAGACCGTTGGCAAAATCATTGGTAAATTTTAATTTTTTATATAATTTTAATAAATATATAAATGATAATTATATTATATTTAAATATATTTTTATAATTATATATAAATATTTTTAATTCAATAATTAATAAATTAATAATAAATGAAATTAATAAATTTAAAATTAATTTATAAAACATAAAATATTTAAAAATTAAGAATAATATGCCAAAATTCGTACAAAATATAAAGACATCTATCTAAGGTTTGTAGTGTACTCTGCATCATCAGACTCATCATGGTAAATGAGATAATCATGATCAACCGCAACAACACCATTGGCACTAGTCTCGGAATCACCAGCTGGATGAGAAGGCTGAAAAGTAGGAGCAAGCTAAACTGGATCTACAGGAAAAGGTATCCTAGTGAATCTCGCTGCCATCTATATTCAATCTTTTTAACTGGTGCAAATGTTGTCTGTCACTCTGCTTATGCTCGTCACGTTGTCTGTCACGCTCTTGAAATTGACTCTCCATCTCCTGTTTGTGCTCTTGTACACGCTCTTATACGCGAGCATCTATCTCTTCTTGAATAGCCTCTGATGTAGGAGGTGGGGCATAAGAAGAATAGTCGGCGCTGAGATGACCATAGAACTGGGTGCCTAAGAACCAATGTTGTGCACCTGGCCCCTTGTGACCCTTCAACAGCCCGGAGATAAAAATCATAGTTGTCAATAGGAGTAAGCTCAGTACATCCTGGACTAAGTTGTGATAGTTGTTCGCAAAGGTTATTAATATTCTCTAGTATTGTAAAAAATAAAGTCATGTCACTTTATTTTAGCACATAAAATAGATATTTAAAAGCACATAATCAAAATTTATTTAACATTGATACTTATATGAATTATCTAAGATCTAGTATAGATAAATATATGCCCTTCAGATTTCTTTTTATGTGTATGGACGAAAAGCTCAATAGATAGGGGGTGAATGTCCCAATTTCTCAGCCTATTAACAAAAATATTTTTAATTAGTATTATATTCAATAGATATTAAAATTAAAGACTAGTATCGATGTTATTAATCATTACCAATCATACGCTATGTTGGACATGGGATAACGATCCTTCTGTATGTATAGATGGACCGGCTACTGGATCTCCAATCTTTGTCCTTCTATTATGGCTACTCTTGTCACACTCCAACTCCAGTGGTGCGACGGTCCTAGGGCAAGGGTAGGCTTAAGGCCGTAGAACTCACAGATCACAATTCTCATTAATGCCAAATAGATCATAACATCGCCTTTTTACCATAAAATTTCCATACTCATTCATATAATCAAATGAAATCAAACACATCCTTATATATCATTCCATATCTTTCTCTTGTTTCTTAATGATCTAAAGAAGACATCCCTCATCAAAGAGGAACAAGAGTATCCAAAGAATAACATTCATACATCAAAATATTCTAGTATTCCCAAAAGACTAGCTACGGAGCTCTAGAATGTACTCCAATACATATTTTATCACAATATCATTAATAATTATACAAGATAGCTCAAAAGATAATTACGATGAAGCTTCTTGGAAAGAATAAGTCAAGAAGCTTGATCTTCTCTGCTAGCTCCCTCACGAGCTAAACTACCACCTGAAATCCACAGAAGAGGA
>CANXYC010755044.1:0-13174 GCA_948193065.1 Aleurites moluccanus | reverse complement strand
TTGTGAGATCTTAGGGCCAACTGAGTTTGGGCTTTGGGGAGATAATATTGGTGCCAAATGGGTTTTGGCTTTAGGTAGATATTGGTGCCAATGGTTTTGGGCTTTGGAAGAGATAATGGTGCCAACTGGATTGGGCTTTGGTGGGATTTTTGTGCCAACTATGTTTTGGCTTTGGAGAGATCTTAGAGACAACTAGATTTGGGCTTGGTGAAATCTTGGTGTTTGAGGCTAATGGGCCTTGGGTCCATTTGGGTTAGTGTTGTTTGAGACTAATGGGCCTTAGGTCCATTTGGGTTGAGAGGTATTTGAGACTAATGGGCCTTGGTTCCATTTGAGTGAGAGGTGTTTGAGGCTGATGGGCCTTAGGTGCATTTGAGTTGAGAGGTATTTTAGGCTGATGGGCCTTGGGTTGAATTGGGTTGAGAGGTATTTGAGGTTGATGGGCCTTGGGTCCATTTGGGTTGAGAGGTGTTTGAGGCTGATAGGCCTTAGGTTGATTTGAGTGAGGGGTAATTGAGGTTAATGGGATTTGGGTCCATTTGGATTGAATCTCAACTGGTTCAAGGTACAACCTAGACTCACAAAAAATGGAATGCATGCTTTATGAAGCATGAATGCATGTATGCATGTGTATGAGGAAAATCGATTCATGATGACAGTTCAACATTATTATGGTTCATGGGCCCTAAAGTCCAAGGTCTAATGTTCATTACATGAAGGCTAGGTTGTTTGGTTTAAGGGTACCCGTCACACTAGAGCAGTGATATACCTAACCACATGTGAAACAACGAGTTTCGCGTGGGTCCGATAGTGCTACTGCTCGTTAAACCTCAAAAGTATTTGAGGATTCGTCGCGGGGTGGATGCTTTCGCTATCTCCCAACATACTCAAAGAGAGTTATCGGATCAATGCTACTCGCTATCCAAAGTTTGCATTTCATAACTGGTGATGTAGTGATGCATGAAATAAACCAAAAGCCAAGTAAAAAGTCATTTTTTTTTTAAAAAACATCTTCAACCAATTGGTAGTCCTCTTTAACTTTTGAAAAAAGTTTGTCCCCAGTGGAGTCGCCAGCTGTGAGGCCTCGCCCGAGCACCGCTCGTCCGGGCCCGCCCTCTTCGAGAGAAGAAAGAGAGGATTGGGGCATCAGAGTGCTCATATGGGGCAATTTCTCATGGAGGAGACGAGCTTAGCGCCTTTTATTTGAAAACAATTTTCATGTTTTGAAGTAGCCACCTTAAGTTATTTTTGTTGGGAAAATTTAAGGTGAAAACCCATTTTGACTCCAATCTTATCCTAAAAGAAAAAAAATGCACTAGTACTTGAAACCAAAGAGGATTCGGGGACTAGGTTTTTGGTTGAACTTGGCTTTCAATTTTAACCTTGATTTAAAATGATTTTCATGAACAATTAAAGAAATGACATATAGGATGCATGAATAAGTAATTAAATGGATGAACAATATAATCAAGCAAAGCAATTAAAAGAAAAGCGATAAAAGTGAATTATTACATCTTAAATACCTCAAAAATAAGGGATATCAACTCCAGCCCTTATGGGTTCTAGGTTGATCACACATTCCCCAAATAATATGTACGACAAATAAAGTAAAACAAATAATTAAGAGAAAAGAGATGGTTTTGTCGTTTTTTGGATTTGAAGCTTTCATACAGCTTGCCTGCGTATCCCGTCGAATAGGAATCAAAACCTACGCAGTTCTTCCTTCTCGCGAAGGAGGGTTGATTTTATGCCCAATTTATCATGTTTTGATTCTTTATTTTAATGCTTTACCAAAATAAAGAAGATGAGTTAGGAAAACGTACCTTTGCCCAAGCTTTTAGGGATGCTGACGGATAGAGTGCTCTTTCGGAGTGAAGTTCCACCTTGGATCGGATGACGCCTCGAGGTGATGAGTCGGGATGCCTTCTTAGCTCTTAAGAAAGCGAATCGGCGGAGGGACCTTGCTTCGTGAAAAGATTCAACTAATAGGCTCAATACGCCCCTAATAGCAACTCTTTTAAATCGAAAGAGGGCTAAAGAAGAAGAAAATATCACTTGGAGAGGAAAAAAGACGAAATCTAGTGACAAAAACGATTTCTTATTTTTTTTCTCCTTGCTTTCGCGAGTCTCGGTGTGTTTCTGTGTGTTTGGAAGGTGGGGGAAGGCTCTGTATTTATAATAGGAGCTTTGGGGGTCTAATCCCATCATTTTTCGATGTGGGATTCAAAAGAAATCAAGTGCAGAACGTCGCTGCAGCCGGCAAGAGGAGCTGTTGCCGTCAAAGGGGGGTGGCGGCGCCGCCATAGTGCCTTGGCGGCACAGGGCATGAAGGAGGATGGCAACCACAGCAAGGAGTCGCGCTGTATGGCAGCTACTGCCCAGAAGGGGTGGCTGCGCCGCCACCCCTTTCTGGAAGCAATGCCAAGCCTAGAGGGCAGCACCTGCACTCCAACTTCGTTTTGAGGCCGTTTCGAGTCTGCCCGAGCACGGGTTTGGTTACGGGGAATGTCGTTTGGGTTGGCACGAGTCCGAGGGGTGTAAATGGTTCAATTCCTCAATTTAATGATTCAAACATGATATTTGATGCAATATAAACTCACCTAAACCTTCCAATAGCCAATGCACCAGCCAATTGCACCAATTCCACAAAATCCCCAAATTTTGGCTACTTTGAAAACTCCAATTCCACAATCTACAATTCTACATCAAATTAACCATCAATTAGTTGTTCATTCATATCCAATTGATCATTTCTAACATCAATTTGCAATTTCTAACACTAAATCACAAACTCATTCTTTACAACTTCAATTTCAACATTCCAATTGTAAATTCAATCAAA
This sequence comes from Aleurites moluccanus, assembly GCA_948193065.1. Classification (NCBI taxonomy): domain Eukaryota; kingdom Viridiplantae; phylum Streptophyta; class Magnoliopsida; order Malpighiales; family Euphorbiaceae; genus Aleurites; species Aleurites moluccanus. The sequence continues at coordinate 10,332 of CANXYC010755044.1, read as the reverse complement.
TTTGGATAATCTAAAGTAATTAAACACTAAACCCATTCAATTGAACCTAAAGTAACACTAAATCAACAATCAAACTAATCAAATTAACTACTTACCCAAAAACTCCACCATGGCCGAAATCTTCAAGGTGATAGGCCTCCCAATCCTTTGCTCCAATCAACAATTTAAGGCTAGAAATGAGTTTAGCTAAATGAGTAGATAAGTTTTTTATCAAATTTTATTGATTTTGGTTAAGAAATGGAGAAGTTATGAATAAGAAGAAGAAAAAAGAAGAAATGGCAATGGTGATGGAGAATTGGAGAAGAAGAAGCCATGAATTTGAAGACCAAATAAGACAAAAAAAAATTGTAAAATTACAACTAAATCCCTCAAGTTTCATCCTTTATGTTTTGGTCCTTAAATCTTCTGTAATTTATTTTGACAATTCTGTCAGGTTTTGATATAATTGTAAAAGTGTATAGGCTTATTTTAATTTATCTTTATTTATAAAAATAGTTCTGGAGTCATTCTGTAACTCCGACTAACCGATTTCTACTATTCACCTTGAATTTCCCTTTATTTACTAAAATGCCATTGTTCACTTTTTAGTGTTCCTAAATGATTTTCACTTCTTTCTTTTTACCAAAATTATATATAAATTATGGTCATATTTTACCCCCAAGTCAACTTCAGAAATTCTTCTATTGACCGAACTGCTAATTTCTCGGCAGTGTTCCCGACACCGCCATTTTCCGAAAAAATTTCAAATTTGCTTTCTAACTATGTCTCTAAAATTATTTCCCATCAATTCAAGACTAAAGGATCACATACTGAGAATAAAATCATACATTCATATTATGGCTTCCTAGGGTATTACATTCTGCCCTCCTACAATTAAATTCATCCTCGAATTTAAATAGAACACATATCTCACTGCTGAAACAGGGATGAATATCTGCTCCACATCTTCTGCTCACTCTCTTATATACACTCCTCCATCGTCTGGTTCCTCCATAGCACTTTCACCATAGGGATCTCTTTATTCTGAAGCTTCTTGACCTGTCTGTCAATAATCTTCACAGGTAGCTCCTCATAAGACAAATCCCCACTGAGATTCATATCCTGTATCTCCAAAATGTGTAATGGATCCGATACATATCTCCGCAGCATTGATATATGAAAGACTGGATGTACGTGGCTCATACTGGGTGGAAGAGCAAATTTATAGGCCACACTGCCAATCCGCTCTAGTATCTCAAACGGGCCAATAAATCGTGGTGATAACTTGCCCCTCTTCCCAAATCTCATAACTCCCCTCATCAGCGAGATATTTAGGAAAACATGATCACCCATTGAAAACTGTACATCCTTCCTCTTCTGTTCAGCATAACTCTTCTGCCTACTGAATGCAGTCCTCATCCGCTCTCTGATCATAAGGACCTTCTCTATAGTCTCTCTAATAAGCTCTGGTCCCTCTAACTTCTTCTCTCATGGCTCCACCCAACAAACTATAGATATGCACTTCCTACAATATAGTGCTTTAAATGGAGCCATACCAATCAAGGAGTGATAACTGTTGTTGTAGGAGAACTCTATCAGTGGCAGATAATAATCCTAACTAACTTTGAAATTCATAACACATAATCTGAGCATGTCCTCCAAAGTCTGGATCGTCCTCTCAGACTGCCCATCAGTATGTGGATGGAAAGCAATGTTGAACCGTGGATGGGTACCCATAGCCTCCTGAAATTTCTGTCAAAACCAGGATGTGAACTGTGTACCCCTATCGGATATGATCACCAAAGGAACTCCATGATGATGCACAATTTTATCAACATACAACTATGCGTACTGAGCTGCTGAATAGATGGTCTTTACCTCCAAAAAGTGTGTAGACTTTGTCGACCGATCAACAATAACTTAGATAGAATCATACACCCTCAAAGTCCGTGGTAGACCAACTATAAAATCCATGGTAACCTGTTCCCATTTCCACTCTGGTAGCTCTATCTCCTAAAGTAGCTCTATCTCCTGAAGTAGCCATGATGGCTTTTGATGCTCAAACTTAACCTACTGACAGGCTAAGCACTTTGATACAAATTGAGCTATGTCTTACTTCATCCTAGGCCACCAATAAACATCTTTGAGATCATGGTACATCTTAGAAATCCCTGGATGTACACTGTAAGCATAATAGTGTGCCTCTCGCATAATCTGATCCCATATCTCATCACAATCTGGTACATAGATACGTCTCCCACATCTCAAAAGCCCAACATCAACAGTGAACTCTGTCATCCGACCACTCTGAACCTCTCCCTTCAGCTTCAGAAGATAAGGATCTCTGTCTTGGGCCACTTTTATAACATCTGTCAACAGTGACCTCGCCCGAAATTGGGCTATTAGAGCCTGATTCCGATCCCGGGAACCCAAATCCAACTCTACCCCTTAATCTGCCAACTGCCTCAAATCCCTAATCAATGGCCTCCTACCAACCACAATATGAGCAAGGCTACCCATCGACATAATGCTCAGAGCATCCACCACTACATTGGCCTTCCCCGAGTGGTAGAGAATCTCATAATCATAATGCTTCAAAAGCTCAACCCACCTGCGCTGCCTCAGATTCAGATCTTTCTACTGAAATATATGCTTTAGACTCTTATGATCAGTATATATCTATCATTTAGACCCATATAAGTAATGTCTCCAAATCTTCAAGGTAAAGATAACTGCTACCATCTCCAGATCATTAGTTGGATAATTTGCTTTATCCTTCTTTAACTGACGAGAAGCATAAGCAATTAACCTACCTATCTGCATTAGAACACACCCTAGGCCAATTCTCGAAGCATCACAATATACAATAAATTTCTCCCCCTTGGCAATGCCAAAACCGGAGTACTGGTAAGGCAATACTTCAGAGTCTGGAAGCTACGGTCAAACTCATCTGTCCAGACATACCGCTCCTGTTTCCTTATCAATCTAGTCAAAGGAGCTGCAATATGGGAGAAATCTTTCACAAACCTCTGATAATATCCAGCCATATCCAGAAAACTATGCACTTCTGAAATACTGGTAGGCTGTGGCCAGTTAGCAACTGCCTCTATCTTCTGAGGATCCACCATAATACCCTCCTTACAGATGACATGCCCCAAGAAACACACCTTAGTCAACCAGAACTGACACTTGGATAATTTAGCATACAGTTGGTGCTCCCGAAGTGTCTGAAGCACAATCCTCAAATGCTCTCTGTGCTCCTCCTCACTCCTGAAATAAATAAGAATGTCATCAATGAAGACGATGACAAACTTATCAAAATAAGACCTGAACACCCTGTTCATCAGATCCATGAAAGTCACCGGAGCATTTGTCAACCCGAATGGTAGAACCAGAAACTCATAATGACCATAACGGGTTCTGAAAATAGTCTTTTGTGTATCTCCACTCCTGATCTTCAGCCGATGATATCCAGACCTCAAGTCAATTTTAGAAAAATGGCTGGCACCCTATAGTTGATCAAATAAGTTATCAATCTGTGTCAATGGATAATTATTCTTCACTGTGACTTTGTTCAGCTGCCTATAATCAATACACATCCTCAGAGAGCCATCTTTCTTCCTCACAAATAGAACCGGTGCACCCTATGAAGAACTACTAGGTCTGATAAACCCTCTATCTAATAGCTCCAGTAACTGAATCTTCAACTCCTTAAGTTCTACTGGAGTCATTCTATAAGGTGGAATGGGTATTGGGTCTGTGCCTGCATGCACCTCAATCTCAAACTCAATCTTCCTATCAGGGGGCAATCCTGACAATCAGGAAAAATGTCAGGGAACTTTTGAACCACCGGTATCTGATCCAATCATACAGAAGACCTTTGTACATACACCACATGAGCCAAATAGGTTGAACAGCCTTTCCCTATCAACCTCCGAGCCTGGATAGCAGATATCATATTAACCCGAAATTCCCAAATCTCCCCTTGAAACTAAAACTCCGGCTGCCCTTAGGCTGGAATCTAATCCTCTTCGGATAGCAATCTATCACTGCCCGATGTCTAGTCAACCAATCCATACCCAGTATCACATCCAACTCAAGCACAGGCAATTCAATTAAGTCAACACGCAAAATATGGTCATCAATCTCAATAATACAATCAGGATAGAAATAGTCAACATCCACACAATCCCTTATAGGAGTAGCAACAGACAATGGAATATATAACAACCTCCTCTCCTTATTCAATTTGGGTGCAAAATGTGGTGACACAAAATAGTGAGTTGCACCTGAATCAAATAAGGCATCTACAGCCTCATTCTGAACCAGAATAGTACCTGTAACAACATTATCTGATTGCTGTGCATCTTGAATGTTAACCGTGAAAACCCTGCCCTGGCCCCTGCCAACTGGAGCCTGACTGCTACTGGGAGCCTGACCTCCTCTACCTCTGCCTCTGGCTATTGTCTCTCTGCCCAAATGCTAGCTGGTCTGAACTACTGGTTGAGATACTATAACCGATGACTGCTGATCAACCCTCAATGGACAAGTGTTCATATAATGGCCCTGCTAGCCACACCTCAAGCAAGCACCTGTCCTTCTCCAACACTCTCCACCATGTCTCCTACAACAATACCCACAAGCTGGTATACCAGAAGTCTGAGTAACTGGCCTAGAAGAACCCTGGGAGTATGCAGGCGCTGACTAAACCACAGGCTGACCCCTATTTTATAGCCTCCTCCTCTGACTACTACCAGTAGATCTCTGCTCAATTCTAAGTACAGGCTCAACCTGCCTAGGATGGGAGCTGCTCTCCCCCTCTTAACCTGCGATCCATGACCCCCTTTCCTCTTCTAGTCCCTCTTTTCCCTCTTAGTCTTATATTTTTCTTCCATCTGAGTGGCCTTATCTATCACTGTGGTCAAAGAAGTAAACTTTGTGGCAAGAAGAGCATTATGTAAGGCAACATGCAATCCCCTCCTGAACCTGCTGATCAAATCTGTCTCTATAGGTACTATGTGAGCTGCATACCTACTCAGCTGAATGAACTCCTCAATATACTCCTCTACTAAGTGATCCCCCTGCTCTAACTGCTCAAATCTCACCAGGTTATGGGTCCTGACACCCTCAGTGATGAACTCATCTATCAAACACTAACAGAACTCTGTCCAGGTTGGTGGGTGCTCTCTAAATAGCCTGGTCTCCATATGCCTCGAAAATCATGTCCAGGCCTTTCCCTTAAGTAACAAACCTAGTAACTCAATTGACCTCAGCTCAGAATAAGGTAGTCTCCTAATTACCTTCTCAACTTCCTCTAAAAAATCAACCAGATCTGTACTTCGGTCCCCTCTAAACTCTGGTAAGTTTAGCTTCCAAAAGCTAAACATGGAGACTCCTCCCTCATCAATCTCTCTCCTACCTCCCGGTGCAGCTGGCTCCCTCTGAGCCCCCACTAGCTGCACAGGAGCTGGTGCCATAACCTCAGGTACCACAGGTGGCTAAACTACTGCAGGAGTAGGGGTGGCTGTGCTTGCTGTCTCTCCCTCCTCAAATAAGCTAACTCCCTCCTTAGCTCCATCATACCCCTCATCATCTCAATCCTCTAAGGGTCATCTCCTCTGTCTGAGTCCTCTGAAGTCTATTGGGATCGAGACGGACCCTCTGATACACTAACCTCCCTCACTAAGGACTCATTGGAGGCAACCTCAACCTCCTTGGTGTCTCAGTCTCTACTGTCAGACATCTCTGCAATCTGTCGGGAAAATACGGAAAGAGTCTCAGAATATAATAAAAATGCATAATATAAATATATAACAGATGATAATAGCAATAGACGACAAGGGAAAGCCTATGTTCCATGGTATACTTAATTCTACCCCATTTTGTAACTAATCGCTATTCCTCTGTAATTTTGTCACTATTCATTTGTTACCTAGATTCATATTCTGTAAGCCTAGTGCTCTGATACTACCTCTGTCACGACCCAATTTCCTGGATTGTAACGTTCCTAGGACACGGGAGATGCCAATGGCGACCGGCACCCGTAGAACATAGTATCACTCATATCATCTATAAACTTCAATATATTATTCATAATCATTAATTACCAATCATTCTATTAACCTTTCATGCATTCTGTAATTAGCTATAATCATCATTTATCAGTATATCATACTATGCATCATCACATAATATCATCAATAATAAAATATCATCATCATATACATGTTCAATTCCTAGCTAATCCGTACATACCCATGGAGTAGCTAGATAATGAACACCAAAATAAATGTTATACAAAATAGAATATATCTATTTATATACATCTGAAAGTATGTAGCAGAATCCTCAGAGAATAAAAGACTGGATTTTGCAACCCTACTCCTCTCCTGAAATGGGCAAACAAATAAAGAATGAGTATGGATGATACTCAGTGAATTTACATGCATCACAATAAATAATAGGCACAAATAGGTAATGGTATAAGTCAAATGAAATACAATAGGAAATAAGGATATCAAGGTACAGTAAGCTCAAGAAATAACAAATATACTCAGTTGCATATGGAAAGGCAAATAATGAGACGGACTGTATGAAAAGAAATCATACAGTCACCAAACAAATCAATATCACTAGACCATGTAGGTCGCCAGTATCATTTAAGCATAAGGCTGATTAGGCCCTATGGCCAGGACCATAACCCCTCCTAGCTAGGGTTCAATACTACAATGTGCACAAGGTCGACAGTATTTCCCCACTCCCATGTCGAATGGGAAGTTCTGCCAAACCATATCAGGGTCAATAACGAGGGATACCATAAGCAACAATGGCATCCATATATCAGTTAGTCAAATAATAATCAGTTCGGTATCAATCAATTCAATATTCAATAAGCTCAATTACAATATCATATGCAATATATATAATTAATAATATCAAGTATGGTAATAAGGAAAAGGCAAGAAACAAATAATGGTTCGGTGGCTGAAATTGGTGGGTCAATTGGCATACCAATGTCACTGGCGATAATGGCATTCAATTGGTAGCCTTATGGCATGCAAACCAATAGGCCAATGGCAAATAAACTAGGCAATTTATCGAACACTTGGTTGGCATACAATGGCAAGCCAATAGGTTAGATTTTGGTGCAAAATTGACTTGCCCATTCAAACCAATAACAAGGTACATTGTCCAACAATATAAAGGTATCAATAAACAAGATTAAACATCATTAAATTAGGATCAAATTAGCAAGAAAAATCAAAAGAAAATCAAAGAAATCCAAAGGCAACACAAGGCAATAAGGTTCGGCCACAACTAGGGTTTTCACAAACTGGTTCAATTCATCAATTTAATGATTCAAACATGATATTTGATCCAATATAAACTCACCTAAACCTTCCAATAGCCAATGCACTAGCCAATCGCACCAATTCTACAAAATTCCCAAATTTTGGCTACTTTGAAAACTCCAATTCCATAATCTACAATTCTACATCAAATTAACCATCAATTAGTTGTTCATTCATATCCAATTGATCATTTCTAACATCAATTTGCAATTCCTAATACTAAATCACAAAATCATTCTTTACAACTTCAATTTTAACATTCCAATTGTAAATTCAATCGAATTTGGATAATCTAAAGCAATTAAACACTAAACCCACTCAATTGAACCTAAAATAACACTAAATCAACAATCAAACAAAACAAATGAACTACTTACCCAAAAACTCCACCATGGCCAAAATCTTCAAGGTGATAGGCCTCCCAATCCTTTGCTCCAATCAACAATTTAAGGCTAGAAATGAGTTTAGCTAAGTGAGTAGATAAGTTTTTTATCAAATTTTATTGATTTTGGCTAAGAAATGGAGATGTTATTAATAAGAAGAAGAAAGAAGAAGAAACGACAATGGTGATGGAGAATTGGAGAAGAAGAAGTCGTGAATTTGAAGACCAAATATTACAAAAAAAATTGTAAAATTACAACTAAATCCCTCAAGTTTCATCATTTACATTTTGGTCATTAAATCTTCTATAATTTATTCTGACAATTCTGTTAAGATTTTGATATCAGTGTGAAAAAAGTGTATAGGCTTATTTTAATTTATCTTTATTTATAAAAGTAGTTCTGGAGTCATTTTGTAACTCCGACTGACCTATTTTCACTATTCACCTTGAATTTCCCTTTATTTACCAAAATGCCATTGTTCACTTTTCATTATTTCTAAATGATTTTCACTTCTTTCTTTTTACCAAAATTACACATAAATTATTTTCATATTTTACTCCTAAGTCAACTTTAGAAATTCTTCTGTTGACCGGACTGCTAATTTCTTGGCAGTGTTCCCGATACTCCCAGTTTTTGGAAAAATTTCAAATTTGCTTTCTAACTTTGTCTCTAAAATTATTTCCCATCAATTCAAGACTAAAGAACTACATACTGAGAATAAAATCATATATTTATGTTATGGCTTCCTAGGGTATTACACACGCATATAAGTGTTTCAAACAGTAAGTGAAAGAGGAAATTAAATTATGATTAAATGAGATTTAATTCTTATATTTAATTATACTTTTTTTTGCAATAATTTAATATGATTAAATTAATTATCTGATTTAATTATTTACATATGATGTATTTAATTAAATTAGGACCATTGGATTGTGTTAAGATTAGGATCGATAAGTCCAAGGTCAAAGGAGTGTGTTTGACCTTTCATTAATGGCATTATTGTCATTAGGCTTATTGTTTTAGTCTAAGCCGTTAGATTAAAACCTAATTAATTAAGGGCCATATAAATATGATGAGATCATAATTAAAAAAAACCTTAAGTCATAAATCACAACCCTTGGCCAAAAATATTGAGAGGAACATCAAGAAAGAATTCGACCACCATTCCTTCTCCATCCAAATCGAAATTCCTAAGGCTTGCAACTAAGGATTTTTGGCACCTCTTTTCTAAAAGCTTATTGTTTGATCTTCGCATGGATTACTAGTCGGGCTTTCCTCATCTTTTGAGAAAGATAGTGGTTTGCTACAACCCTTTCTTGGTGATCAAGTGAAGAAAAAGTTTCCAAACACAAAGGTAAAGATCTTGATCTTTTAATTAATCTTCAATTTTAATCAACATAGAGATCTTATTTTGGGATTCTTTTTTATTTTTTCGCTATACCTAACAGCCTAAATCCCAATATGTGGTATCAGAGCCATTCTATGATTGATTAAAATTGATGAAAAATAATTTTGAAATCCTTGGTTTCAGTTTGCCTGAAGTTGGCGCAAGTTAGGATTTCAAAACCCGTAATACAAATTTTGTTGCCTTTGGTTAGGACGGCTTGTTAAACCATTTGGTTCAATAAATCCACCTCCTCAAGGCTGATTTTCCATGATATATGAGATCTATATTGGGTTGAATTGATTTGGTTTTGATTTTAGTGAATATGGATTGCCTTTGTGATGTTTTAGTTTGATTCAAATCTGAACAGTTTATGATATGAATCTGCCCCTGAATATGGAACAATTTCTGACCTGTTTTGCATCATCTAAAATTCTTGAACAAAACATTATTATTTTCTATGATGTTTCATGTGATGAATGGCTTTCATTTGATTCAATTCGGAGTTCGTTTGATATGGTTTCAAGTGAAATTTTAGAAGTTGTACAGTTCTGTTTTTTAGTGAAAATACAGCAGCATTTTATTCCGGGTTTACTATTTCAAAAATTTTAATGAATGTTGCTGGGATTTATATGATAATCCTCCTTAATGTTTCATTGATCCATAGGCTTTGACTTTGCTCAATTTGGAGTTCGTTTGAATAAGATTCAAGCAAAACATTCTAATTCTTGCAAGTTAAGGATTACAAGTCCTAATGTGATTAGAATTACCTTTTCCTTATGGAATTAGGTGTTGGATTAATTAGTAAAATTAATGTGATTAATTTATTAATGTACCATGACTATTAAATGATGATTTAAGGGCTGAAACTCCAGAATATATATTTTGCAAAATTATTTTTGTATGAAACTTACGAAATTATTTTATTAGTTATGCGTAAAAATAAGTTTTTATAAAATCTTTTCAAATTGTTTGAACGGGATATTCAAAATTAAACCTAAAATTTATATGATAAATTTAAGGTGGTTCTAAATGGTTTTTATTATTATTAAAATACTAGACCCGATTGGAAATTTTAAAAGTTAAAATTTTCGATTTAAGGTATCTAGTAAAATGGCTACATGAGATGTTTAGCAATTTTATAAATTAATTCATAAAGATGATTTTATTTATTTATTTATTTTAATAATTATAAATTCATTTAAATTAACTTCTGAATTTTTAAAATAAA